>JBCEWB010105778.1:0-11981 GCA_039654565.1 Peronia peronii | reverse complement strand
ACCGTTCCCAAAGATTCTTTCTTAATAACGCAAGTTTCTTTTTAAGCGTTTTCTTACTAACCGTGTTAGAGTGTATTCTTTAAGAGTTACTAATGTTATTTTCATAACTTACCTTGAATTTGGGATAATCATTCATCAGAATGGTTACTATGCCAGCATATGGTAAAAATCTGCGGAGCAAAGACAGCACAGAATATTAATCAATAACCTGTCATTTGAGTCTGGAGAATCACAATGAGTATATTTCCAATGTTATGCTTGCCCATTCCATCACAAGCATAAATCTGTCTTATTCTCAAACATTTTTAAAGTCTTACATAATTCATAATTTAAAACGGGGGTAAAAATTACTCTACATATTCCTGGTAAACCAATGCACAGCCTCTTATAATTCCATCATAACTGATGATAAATTTAATAAAAACCTTTACCTAGAAAGTTGTAGTATTATGGAAAACTAAAGAATAGGACTGGAAAATGAAGTGCTTCTTCTACATCTCATTTATGATCAACACCAAATTAAGAACTATCTATTTTGAACTAGCAGCTTTTCACACTGTCTTTGCCTATGCAGACTGCAATTCGAAAAGTGTTATTTTCATACTATCGTCTTTACATTTTGACCAAACTGAAACTTACGCTTTTGCCCGTCCTACAACATCCTTTTTCTCTAGCCATAACTGTCCCTTAGCGTACAGGCCTCGATCATCGACAGAATTGTTGTCACCTTTCGTTAAGAATTTCACATTTCCATCTTCCCTGAAGAAGCAAAATTAATAATTTATTGAATGGCAAGGAATTGTCTCCTCTATGTTCTTTGAATTATGACACACATAACCATGAGTGGTATGCCTGCAAACTGCAAATAAAACAAACACATCAAGCACAGATCAAGTGGATGTTAGTTACGCATTACGTTCTATATACGCCTTTCAATCTCCTGGTGGAGGTTATCTTGAAATAGGCACTCTTTATTTAACTAATTTTTCATACCTTGTGCTAAGTCCAACACTGTTGGCACAAAACTAGCTGTGAGCAAGCTAATATATGAAAGCAGGTATTCATTTTCCCAAACAATGCAAAGCCTTCACTGTGACAAGTGTTGTTTCAGCATAGATGCAGAAGTGCCCTAAGTCTTGTCACTCACACTATCACTGAAGTATCAGAAATAAACTACAGACACTTGCTCTTCTGAAGAGTGGAATCTCTTCATGAACAGACAATGTGAATGACCATTAAAAAAAAGGAACAAGCTTTTTCCATTTTAAAAATACAGTTCAGCATGGAAAATTCAAATTTCTCTGGGATCAGAATTGTGTTCGACATTTCTGTGACGGCCATTTTTACAAAGAAATACAAGGACACTAATGTGGTCCAATCTCAAAAGTATTCTAGGAATTAATGCTCCTCCTTCTATGATCTGTATTAACATCATCCATTGTCTTTCAGACAGCACACTACCACTCCGCCACTCCACACCATCGTGTCATGCAGAGTTATGGTTATTCTTTGCAATATCCTAATCCACCACCCTGCTCAATAACTACACCACCTTCTCCCACGGAGTCATCTTCAATGAGGCCCAAATTTACACCTACACTATACACTGCCTACCCTTACATCTCCCTCACACCTTTCCCTTATCATCAACAGCCTGGGGTGAGCACGACCAGACCAAAAATGGGCCTAATCAGACATTCTGTCGCTCTGAAATCCGGAAGATAATGATTCAAGAAATTGGTGTGGAGAATTTGAGAAATACTTATTTATAATACAAAGAAAACATAGTAATTAGAATGGGGTGGATAACGGCATTTGAGATTTCTGTAAATTCGAGATTTCTGTGCTCGAGTTTACTGTGTTCAACCATATTCCATAAAAGTAGCTGAAAGAAAATCCATGACATAAAAACCATTCTATAGGGAATTTTGATTGATTCACCCACTAAACTGCTGTTCTCTTATTGAATATAAAGTCACCACAGTTTCATGTAGTGAGCTGCCTGAATACACTCGTATACAATAGCAGTATAATCCCTGGGAAAATTTTCACTCACTTTTCATGCACTTTTAGGACTCTGTGTACAATAGGGATGTCTCTTCCTTCAATTTTGAAAACTACGATTTCTCCCACTCTGATGGGTTCTTCTCTGTAATTAGTTAGCAACAGCAGGTCACCACGATGAAAGGCTGGCTCCATGCTACCACTGAAATTGGATGATAGAGACAGGATGACTTGGACATTGTCAAGTCAGCAATAGCAACAATATTTGAGACAATGAGGTATTTCGAGATCGGTCACATGACCAAGAAAACATCGCTCACAGGTGGCTTTGTTTATATGGTATGACATGTCTGAAAGCTTATCATTCACCAAGATTTGTCGGCCAAGCACAGAACATGTAATTTAAACAAATCAGTGGGTGAGCGAAAATCCTCAGGCTTTTCTCAGAATACCTCATTGTAAAAGTTTATCACAGCAGCATATATATATATGAAAGTGATGGATTATCACCTTTTCTCATAATTTTTTTTTTTTTTCATCTCCAAAAAGTTTTCAAAACTGACGACTTATCATTAAGCCAACAGTTTTTCATCACCAAAAAAATCTATATCCAAAATGAACGGGTGATTTGAATTATTGATTTGCACTGTTAAATCATAAAGCAGGGTATGTGCCAGGCAAAAACATCTATGAATGAACGGACAATGAGTTAACTTACCTGAGTACAACAACGATGGGACTCTCACTGCCTGTTACCACCATAAGACCTTTCCATATCATCAGTGCCGAGGAAACAATCATTCCAAAATTCAGGAACTGGTAGTAAAGCTGCATAATATTAAGAAAAAAATATATTGTACTGAAACAGATTTTATCTCTAGAAATAAAGAAATCAATCCAAAAATTTATATACAGAACTCTGTTCAGACATAGAGTCTACCCGCCCCTGTCTGAACCTCCTTCGCGGACCGACCACTTTTGTTTACGATCTCGTTGATAAGGTCCCAGTATGCATTAATCAACCCTATTTGGCGTTTCTTTGAAGCATTTATGTTTACTTTCGTTTCGTTGATCGACCCCAATCTGCAGGAATCAACACCCAGGTGAGTTCATCCACCATTTTTAGCACAGCTCTTAGCAGGACAAAGATCATAGCTAATGTTTTCTAGTCATACTGTTGACCATTTATTTATGGAAACTGGGGTAATCCCCATCTTGAAAGCGCGGGAAATCCTCTTACCATGCCAGACTATACAAAGGGGTGATCGGACTTTGGCGGGATATTTTTTCTATCCTGGTCTTGTCCGACCACCCTTTATTATTGCATTAAATACATTATTCATTGCAAATTTTCATCCCAGTACCCACTGTCATTATAGATTCTAATAATACTTCTCCATTAAAATTACTGATACTACATTTTGCACCCCACTACAACTATCTGGCAATGTTTTCTGGATTTTTTCTTCTCTCTATAATACACTTCACCCCATTTACCACGATCTGAATTTCAATGCTGTATAATTGTTTTCTGGGTTTTTTCTTTTTCCTAATGGTACATTTCATCCTATTTACCACTATGTGAATGTCAATATAAAAGTTTTCTTGACCTTTTCTCCTCCTTAATGGTACATAAGTTATTCTTAGTGTTAATGCATTCATGAATGGGCAAACCGAAGATCTCCTTTTCAAAGAAAGCCTCCTTCACGTATGCGCATATGACATAGTATCATCTGGAAGGATTTGGGGACAAGCTGAAAGAGAAGCAAGACAGCTTGGGAAAGAAAAAAAAAGGGGGTGGCGGGGAGGGGGGGGAAGACAAAAGAGAAAGAGTGACACATGTGAGAGTGAGAACGAAGACGAGTTGGAGTATATAGACAATAGTCCCCTAGACAGCATTTTATATGATATGAAAGTGGAAACCTTACACACTCAGAGATAACATTTAAACACAAAAAGAACTCACGTTGCTAATGTAAACAAACAACCGATTGGACTGAGGAAGGCCAGTGGTTGGCATGAGGCACAGTGGTCGGACTGGGGTCGGGAAGTTGGGTTCACAAAATGTTCGTTATGGAGCCATCTACTTCCAATTTCTACTTTAGGACCTCCTAATATTTCAGGAGACATGTCTAGCTGATCCTGGAAACGAATTTTATGACTCTGATCTCATTGCCCGAAATACCGCGGCACGTGTTTTCGGTAATGCCCTAAGTGGTCGGGAACCGGCGGGTTGACTCTACCTACAAGGAGAGCTCTTGTTTTTAAACTAACAAAATGGTCACTGTGAAATGGAATGCATTAATCAGAAACATGTATTTTTAAAAAATGGTGAATTCAAATTTTTTGCTTCAATCTACTTTATCCTACTACTTTGATGCTGTAAAAGTAAACATGATAGTTCCAATAACTTTAATGTACACTGGATCTAGATCTTGCTCCTGAAATAATGATGATAAGACTTGAGGAGTGGAGAGTCAGTGAACCAGGATGAATATTTGCCTCAATATCCGCATCGGGTCAGATTACACCAATCTGTTTGAATCAAAATTGGCCAATTTTAGTAGCATTGTGTCCAGAAAGAATCACCCAAATTCGCTTCAAATTGGTGCAATGTGACATGATGTGGACATTGGGTGACATAAACATCCGCGGTAATACTGACCGTCCAGTCTAAAGATCTAATTAAAAACTAGTAGGTCTATTGAGTGTTTCTACATTTAGGCCAGATAAATCTCTCTTTTCTTATTACTGAATATTAGATATTAGATCTAGAGTTAGATCTAGTCTAATAATAGTAGAGTCTAGATGTAGTCTAATACTAAATAAATATTAGAATCTTTTAGATCTAGATCATTATCTAATCTAGTTCTTAGAAACACAAGCACAAATTCATCTTTTTCTGCAAGTTGTCTCTTCTAATATATACCACTCTGATCTGTTGCTGCTTTTGTTTGTTTTCTTTCATACTGATCTAGAATCTAGCTCTTGATGAGCAATTAAGGTAACTAACGTCCACGTCATTACAGTGAATGGAATGTATTATAGGCCTGCATGAAGCAGAAAATAGTTATAGACGTGTTTTCAAAGACTGGCGACGTCTAACTCGCTGTCTCACCTTATTATGGACAAAGCGAGATACTGATGACAGTGAGCTGAAAAATTGCAACTCACCTGTCGTTTATTCATGCGGCGCACATCATCTAGGAAATCAAATGCGCCCATTTTGATGCAGTGACCGGTGAAATTTTCCTCGCAATTCTGCTTGTTTTCACGCTGACTCGAACTCTCGGCCAATCTCGACCTCGTTCGAGACAAGCCTGAAATTTTACAGTGGTTTCCCTTGGAGTAAAAAAAATCTCATTTTTTTCTCCAGGTACCGTCACCGAAACAAAACCGCATAATTATTCATAAGAATCATATTATATGCGGAAAAGATTAGTTTTTTTTTTTTTTTAAATTTTTTCTTTCATTTATTCTTTTTTTTTTTTTAATATTTTTTCCTTTTTTTTGGAATGGAACGGTAAAAAAACAAACAAACAAAAAACCTGATGTGATAGAGAAACTTTTAAAAAGATCATCATCATCATTCCAGTAGGCCTACATAGGCCAGTATGGTACCGGTAGCAGTTATTTTGTATTGTATTTATTTATTTTTTTTTTATCTCCTTCTAATTTCTGTTGTTTTTTGTTTGTTTCTTTGTTTTGTTTTTTGCTTTTCTTTCTTGCTTTCTCTAGCTTTCTTTCTTCCTTTCATTCATTCTTTCTTTCAGTCTTACTTTCATCTTTGTTTCTTTTTTTTTTTTTGGTTTTTTTTTTTTTTGTTTGTTTTGTTTTGTAATTTGATCGTTTACGAGACTTAGCAAGAAGAAACGTCCTGAAGATGACCTATTATCAGGCATTATAATGTTTACTTCCCCTTACATCATTCATTCATCCAACGCCAGAACGATAAACTTAATGTGAACCTTCACCCCATTTACTCATATATAGGATATGATCTTCCTCGTCTGCTCTACTGGAGGAGGTGATCCAGTCACATGTAACTGTATTAATAGAAGATGAAATTGAAAGAAGGAGGTGATGTTGGAAGGGACATGCCTTGAGAAAGTCAGATTTACTAGTGCAGCGAGACAGGTTAGAGGATAAACCTTTCAACTGGCTCTCCAATGTTAGAAGAGTCTTAAAAGTTACTACAACAAATTTGACTTCTGGTTTCTCAAATGGCTCAGTTAACCTTAAACTCTGGTCTGTTATCTCGCCTGATCTTTACTAAGTACTATTCTTTTATTCTCTGACTTTTCGAGGCAAAGAAAAGACTGCATGGATAGACCCCGCAAGTTCCCAACGTTGATGGATCCTAGTGAGGCACAGCAGCTCACAATATATGTAGGCCTGTTTTCCCAAACCGGCAGTCTATCAAATAAAAGTACATATAAGAAGTTGAGGTTATGGAAACATAATTTGAACATGCTAAATCATGGTTTGGGCAGGGAACATCCCGTGAGGCCAAGTTAATTCAGTGTGAATATGTTGTGTGCCTGTACCATGAAGTACCCGGCGGTGGGGAGGAAAGCCATTTTTCTACCGCAGCTCCCCGCATGAACAGGCAATATCATTATATAACTTCTTTTACTTCTACTTCTTTTCTTTCTTTTTTTTTTTTTTTTAATCCTGTTTCTGCTCTTATCTGGGGAAAGGCGGGTTAATAAAAAACAGTAAATTTAACACAATAAAAGCTCCGAGCCAAGTTTTACATTTAGACACAATTTTTACGTTGCTGCCTTAGGAATATGTGGGACAAAGCGTGTTTGTTTGTTTATTTGTGTTGGGGTTTAACGACACATCAGTACGATTACGGCTGTACTGTGCCAAACATGGTTAGATACGTTCACATGTCAAGAAGAAAAGAGGAAAGAAAGCGGGACAGAAGACAGGAGCAAAGAAAGGGAGAAGAGATGTCTCTCCTGGAACGTCGAGGATGGCATTCTATGGGAGACATCCCACCGATGGCAGGCTTTCACCGCCTGCAGGTGGGAGCAGAAAACTTTACTTATAAACCCCGGTCCCCGCAGGGGAAGACAAAGCGCGTTTCTGCAGATCTCAAACAGAATGATAGCCACTGTCGCGTGCTGACATGATAACTGAGGTCTCCGTATCCATGTTTTGGTGTCTGCTCCATGGTGCGAACAACTCACGTTGTGGGTTGCGGGTTCCTCTTGCGGATCCTGTCAATGGGGGATGGAGGGATATGAAAACCAAAACCTGCATTTTTTTTTTTTTTTCAGTGTCTCAGCGGTCCCTGGCTTCTTGGGTAGAATAACGGCGAATATACTGCGGAGATCCCGTGTGTACGCTACGCACGTTAAAGAACCTCTGGCAGTTAAGAATTGATGACGAACAGACGGAGTGCCGCTGTGTGGGCCAAATTTCCAAATTCCAGATTTCTACCCAGTTCTCTCTCTCTCTCACACACACACACACACACCAAAACAAGAACAAACAAAACAAAACAAAAACAGGCAGCCATTAACAGCTGAGAAAATACTACTTTCTTAGGATTGAAAGGCTTAAAAGAAAGAAAGAAAGAAAGAGAGAAAGAAAGAAAGAAAGAAAGAAAGAAAGAAAGAAAAAAGATTACACAGCCGCGACAGCGCTCTGCGAGGACTAAAAGGCTTAAAACATAGCAATAGACGTTGTGGATTATACCATGTGCATATATAAATATCTAATTTAGGACTGGCTGATCGAATCTCCGTGCTCATAATGCATGTACTCTGAATGCCCTAGCATGGAAGCCACAGGGCAAGCACCTCACAGGCCAGGCCAGACTCTCCGGAAAGGGAAGTCTGATGCAAGAGGAAGTTATCATGGAATGAAACGAAAATAATGAACAATTTTGACCGTCAGTCAAATTACTTCCCTATCCCGGGGATAAATCGAATAAAAACATTGTTAACTTAGGCCTAAAGAAGGAATAAAAATTACTTTTGCTTTTGTAACATGTTAGGATGAAAATGTTTTGTCTCATCATTTTACGAAAAATGTCTTAAAATTAAGCCGACTGTCCACCGGCAACTAATCAAATACACCAAACAAGTTGAAAAACAATAGGAAAAATTTAGAATTGAGCCAATAAAATGAATTTATGACGCCAGTCAAATTTTCGAGCCCACTTGACTCTTCGTCGTCTCATCATGATCATTTTTTTTTTCACATTATTTTTTTTCCACATGTTTCAAATAACAGAAGCAAAAGTGAATTTTTCCCTTCTTTGCAATGCTTGTCTTAGATCTCTTGTACCTAGCAAAGGGAAATAACTTAGCTGGCTGAAAAAAAAAAAAAACCAACTCATATCGGTATGAGCGAAAGTCTTTGATTCTAGACCTGTGCTCTGGGAAAGATGATGGCCAGTGATGATGGGTTTGTCATCATCTTAAAGTTTTCAGCAATCCATAACCCTTCATGGCCAAATCTTGCAAACATAATACTTACCGTAGAGGAATGGGTTAACGTCGTTTGCACATTGATTTTCCATTTTAACCCTCCATCACCCCAGTGTAGCAGATATGCTACATAGGTTCAGGGAGCGGTAGCTTGAACACGAACGATGTTATCAAACGGAGATCCTGTAATCCAAGAGGTAGTTGGACAGTAAATGTCAGGCCTGATTGATGGTCTCCGTCTTCACTGGGTGGACCAGTGGTACCGCAAAGATGGTCAGTCAGATTTGTGACGTCACTTTGAAAACATGACTTTTGTATCCACCTCTAATAAAATCAGGTGCTTTTTTCAGCTAAATGTACTGAAAGTATGTTCTTTTCATTAAATAATCCAGTTTTTGTACAAAAATACATAAATGTGATTGTACCTGAGTTCATCAAATTCTGTGTTGCAGATATGCAACATCGGGACTTAACGGTAAAGTGAATGTATGTTGCATATATGCTACAAACAATGTAAATTATTTAGAGGGCCATATATTAATCATGGGCTTCATTTTAGTACCAAGATGAACATTTATAGTAGAAAATGGCAAATATGTGTGTTAATAGTGTATGGTAGTGCTCTTTTGATATCTGTTTTTATTGTTTTCAATGTTGCAGATGTGCTACATAGCTTTCGCTTCTGTCTTGTGTCTTCAGCATGAATGACAGCATCATCCCTCTCGATTGTACAGATCCTTACAGCAGTGACATACAAATATCAGACAATTCAGATGATGAGGATTATTTTCCTGATCTAGCAAAAGAAATCGATGATCGGTATTCAGATGGCGAAAAGCAATAGTTGGAACTTCAAAAGCGAAAAGCAAAGACTGTTCACAGACTTCCTACTTTCCTGCTGAAACTGAGGGGCCTGCATGGGCCTTCCTGGGCCCTTTTAGGTGAGGAACATGAGGAAGATATATCTTAATCATATCGAGGACTGTTCTAAACAATGAAGATGAAAACTACATGTATGTGCCTCTCGCAGCTCTCGGGACAAGAGATGAAAAAGCTTCTGTTGCAGATGAGACAATGACTGAATCTTCATTGAAGAATGGCGAATTCCAGCAGTACGATGTACTCCACCCGTCAGGTAGAAACTCTACTAGATGACTTTGTCTTGAAAACACCATGTCGGTACTTCACAAGAACTGGTAACAGACAACATGTGAAGAGTTTGTTGCAACTGAAAGCAACAAATATGTCATGATGGAAACAACTAACGGCATACAGCTAAAAAAGAATGCCGATGAATCTGGCTGAGTTTCAAAGCAGAGGGGCTGCTGGACTCATCCATGTTGTTCAACACGTCGGCCGTTCCTCCCTGGCAATCTATTCGACCTACTGCGTCCAAGAAAATCTACTGAGCGCCCATTATAGTGACATCTGGCTTGACAGATGCAACCATCTCCCAAAAGGGTAAACAAAAGAGGACGGCGCAACAGTGGAGATTGGATGGCTTCACATTTGTTTCATGTCTGAAATAGGCTATCACTCTCAGCCCTAACAACGGCAGAAACCACTTCATGACATTCCACTAAAAAAAAAAAAAAGTATATACATGTATGTGGGTGGAAATGGGTATATACATGTATGTGGGTGGAAATGGGAGATCGTTTCACAGATTATCTGTCCCTCCCAAAAGAGGAACTCGTGTAAGGGGAGATCATTTTGACCAGCCGAATTACTTCCCTTTCCCAGCCAAAGAGGTCTATAGCAAACATTGTAAAGAGGAAAAAACCCATTTACACCTTGTCATTCGAAAGAGTGATCGCCAAAAAAATTGATAAAATTGTAACAATAAGAAGAAAACAGTCTCTTTACATCATAATTTTTTGGGAATTTTTCATGATGTATGTCTCAAGTAAAAAGCGCAGAAGTGATTTTTTTTCCTCTTTACACTGTTTGTCCAGTCCCTCTTGTGTCTGGTAAAGGGAAGTAATAGGTCTGAGCACAACGATCCTCCATTCAGAAATGGTGTATGTAGCAGATGTGCAACATTAGTCTCTGACATATTTTAAATTAACTGCTTGCAATCTGTGGGACTTAAAACAGTGCAAAAAGTATATGCTTGACATTTAGCAACCAAAAATTCATAAACATGTATCATTAAATCCTCAGTCTAATATTTTTTTTCATGTTGCGTATATGTAATATATAAAGTTGAAATTCAATTATCACCCAATGTAGCGTATATGCTACATACGATTACGTACTAAATAATTATCATTTTTGTAATATGACTGTGTCTCTGTCTTAGTCAGAGATAATGAAGCAAGTTTCACATGAAAAATATTTTTTTTTATTATCAATGAGTGTGTTTGGGTCATAGAGGGTTAAACAGTATGTTATAGCAGCTACTGGTTTCCTTCATAGAAAACGAATTTCGAAAGTTCTTTTAAAGTGTTAAAGCTTCTGACAGTATCAGTGAAAAAAAAAAGTTCTCTATTTAATTTGCTGCTTTCAGGTCATGAATGTTTTGGTAGTTCGGGCGTTTTAATTAAAGGATTAAATGTCTCAATTATCTTCTTTTTATGTGAAGAAACGATGTAAAGAAGGAAAAACTCACTTTTCTTTTTGTCATTTGAAAAACTGATCACAAAATCTCTTGCTAATATTACTACGATATAAAAAAAACAGTTTCCTTATACAATGATAAAAAAAAATATAAAAAAATCATAATATACATTTCAAACAAAGAGTGTAAAAGTCATTTATTCCCTCTCTACGCTACTTGTTCAACACCCTTGTGCCTGGCAAAGGGAAATAACAAGGCTGGTCAAAAACAATCCCCATTTGCATTATCACTCGTAAAGAAAGCGTTGACAAATAGAAGAATACAAGATTTCAGAAAAATCCGGACGGGAATTCAGGCCGGAAGCAGGTCAGGCGTTTTTCTCCGTAATTCAAGCATTAAAACTACCCACCACTCACACTATACATGTATATTATTTGGAGGGCATGTCAGTTCAATAGACTTTAAATTTATTAAATCTGTAACAGGGTCAAGCCAAGATGTGAGGCAGACTTGCGACCGAGGCAAGGCCAAGGTCATGAGTCGATGAAGTTCCCATGGGTTGTTGATGAAGCGAGCCTATATCACATGATCAGTTTGAGATTAAGACCTCCAATACGTGACTCAAAGTTCTCGTTCAGACTGCCACATTGCCCAAATTCATTCACATGATCTGACACAAATTCTCAATATTTTTATGATATGGTATTTTATTGAGCATACAGATAGGCATAATATTCTGTATTATATATACACAAAAATAAAAAACAAAAAAACAATAGATAGTCAATATTTCCATATAATAATAACATTACATAGCACTCAGTACATATCTTCAGCCAGGCCAAGGTAGAGCCCCCTGTGAGAGCCGAAAGGACCATATGTTATATGAAACTGACATACCTCAATGAAGCCCGCAGAGACAGACAGGACTTCACTTGTGGCAAGTTCCAAAATTAACGTGGGGGAGGAAT
>JBCEWB010105767.1:0-11981 GCA_039654565.1 Peronia peronii | reverse complement strand
TACATACATACATACATACATACATACATACATACATACATATATACATACATACATACATACAGACATACATACACACATGCATACATGCATACATATATACAGATAGACAGACAGACAGACAGATAGACAGACATACCTATACATAGATAAAGTAACATATATGCGTCTATATATATATATATGCGTCCTTCCTTATGTACCAACATGCCTATATATAACAAAAATAAATGCATATCTATATATGATCATACACTAGTATGCCTATAAAGCGACTGGTTATATTTGCATTCATTCGTTCAGATTCTGTAACATTCTTACTGATGGTGGTACAAACGAATTTTTATATCTTTGTGTTCTAACTTTTTTTGAAAGAAACCTCTTCCTGCATTTTAAGTTTGATCGAAGATATTCAGAGTTTAGTGGAAGGTTCACATCTGAGATAACACTTTTTGCTTGTTTAAAACACATATCCCTATACCGTCGATGCATGGTAGCTTGATGTTGGCTAGTTTACTGGACTTGTTAATTATATTATTTAACAAACGAATGTTATCGAAATTTGCCTCCGGCAAAATTTTTATACTGTTTTTTATTCTTATTAAATTTCATGACAATTGCTGGAGAAATAAAAAAAAGTAGATGGCATATATGTGCTGAAGAACCTCATTTTCAGAAAAATGGTAGTTTTTTTTTTGGTTTTTTTTTCAACGAAAATATATATATATTCACAAAAAGCTCTTATGCCCGGCTTTCAAACTAGAACATGATTGTTTCACATACCAAAGCTCTCTTCATGACTTTTATGAGTTAGTTTATCTCTTAATGAGAGTCTTAAATTTTTAATCCATTTTTGCTCCTTTACCTCAATCACTAAATAGCTACCGTAGCGTACCTTCAGGGTACTGGCATGTCTTTATCTGGCCGCCATGTCTTCATTCGTCAGAAATAAAAGTATCATAATCCATGCCCTGACAGATAGTGCACTACTGTACTCTGAAACAATAGAAATGGGGCAAATCATGCTCTTACTATGCTGTCAGAACTTCATCTTAGAGCTTCTGGTGAACATTTTCGCTGTTTTTCGGTGTGGTCAGCATTTCCAATGGTCAGCCAGTGTCCATTCCCGGCGTTGGGGCTCCCGATATTGGTAATAGGGACCGCAATGATGTATGTTGTGCACTATTTGCCCTAAAAAAGCGAAATATTGTCGATCTATCATTGTCTCGAGCTCCGACTGAGTCTGGATCTACATATTAGAGGTACGGGTAAACCATTTAATGACCACCCTTTCGAGGCCTTAAAATGGACATATGATGTTGTTTATAGCACTTTTACATTCGCAAAAACATAACTGTTAAGAACAAACAAAAGCACAAAATCGACTTTTTTTTGTAGGGGGAGGAGGAAGCGAAAACCCGATTTCAGGATACCCCCCAACCCCAACGCCCCCCCCCCCTTAAAAATAAAGTTGCTCTCTTCACCCCTAGACGTAAGGTGGGGGGCGGGTCCTGAAATTTGGATTTTGCTAAAAAAAAATGCGATTTTGGGTTTTTGTTTTCCCTTAAAAGCCCTGCCTTTTCTGCGTATAAAAACGGTATCAAAAAATGGATATGTCCATTCCAACGTGTTTGACCATGGTCATTCAACGGTAGGCCTAGTCTACTGTCAACCAGGATTTGGCTCCACCTGGCTGCTACATACAGTCACAGATAATCACTATTTGATTATATGTAGGCAAAAACACTTGATTATGAGTTCATCTAGCAAAGTTTAAGAACTCCAGTGCCATGGATGGGCATTGGATGACCACTATGAGCCCCCAAAAAATGCTGATCATGCAGATTGTCAGTAGCAGGTATTCTAGACTGAACTTCCACGCCCTATAAATAGTAAAACTTTCCTCTCTTTCTGCTATTTCAGAGCTTAGTTGTGGACTATATGCCACAGTAAAGGTCAAGAAACTCTTAGTTTGGACAGAAAACGATATGGGGACCACATAAAGGCCCCCAATAACACGGAAGTGGCTCTATTGGAGCCCTTATAATTATGGGGGGTAGGGAACAAAATTCGAGAAAAAATTATATCCTGAAAGCCAGGCAGAGGCAATAAAAGACAGAAGTCATGAAAAGAGAGAGGGCTATTATGTACAAAAAGGGTGTTTTGGGGACAAAAGCCGAATAACAAACCCTCCATGTCAATTCTTCCTTGAAAAAAAAAAAAAAAAACTTTAAACGCGTTTTTTGCAAAACCCGGTTTTTTGACAATATTTTGCTTTCTACTTTTTTGTTTCTGAATCGATTCTAATCAAATTTAACACACATCATGTCCACAACAAAACAACAACAACAAAAAAAAAAACAAAAAACGTACGTATGCGCGTCCCATTCTGTCGGTAACTTTCAAAGAAAAATGGGTTTTTAGTAGGAAAAATGGGGAAATTTGAAATTTTGCTATATGGCATTGTCATAAATTTCTAGAAAGTTTTCTGTTGCATACAAACAGCTGAAAATACTTACATTTTTAGATATTATATCAAGAACGATGTTCACCAAGTTTGATTAAGTTCGGTTAAAATTTGGCGGACTAGATAGATTTTGAATTTAGCCATTTTAGAGACGCCAAAATCCAAGACGGCTGCGTTGCCATGGCAACTATCTGAAAAAGTCGATTTTTTTCCATTGCTTTCCTCTAATTTGAACATGCCGAATGCGATGGTCAAGGTAAAAATAGCATATCTTTAATAATAAAAAAAAAAATCACCTTTAAGTACACTGTAAAATAAGCGAATTCACTCCCACCTTGTAGAACTAATAAAATCTTTGCCCTGTTCCCCATTTCCTCCTTTTTTGTCTGTGGTTTGTTTGTTTTGCCTTATTTTGTTTTCTACTAGTACATTTTATTTATGGTTTATTTATTTTACATCATGAAAATACCCCTGACAACTCCAATTGTTCTAATGCAGAACGTCCTATCCTCAAGTTAGAGATAAATATCGTACAGGTCATGATTCTGATTTAGAGCTCTGAAGTTTTACAGGTCAGGCCAACATCAAATCGTGTTTATTACACTTTACTCATTATTGAACAAGTACACTTTCCGTACAATAATTTTCTCCATCTTTACTAACCATAGGTAGAGATAAGGCTGCGGGGACACCTGATGACATACAGGTAATTTTCCCATGTCTGTCTCGGTCTTCAGCTAATTTCACTATGGTGGCCAGTGTGGGAGATAAGTCTATTCCTTGATGTTATTTTATTACCTTTCTTTTTATGTCTTCCTCGTCTCCTTCATCCCCATATAATATCCTCCTTAATGACAACTTTTGCAGGGTCCTTCGTTCTGGTGACACTACTGTAAATCATAGCTTTTGTCTTGTTTGACGACAGAGAAGAGGTCGCTGTGCCTTCTGATTGCTCCACTGACCCCTTCTTTCTGGAGCTCTTCATCTCTTATTTG
Organism: Peronia peronii; assembly: GCA_039654565.1. Classification (NCBI taxonomy): domain Eukaryota; kingdom Metazoa; phylum Mollusca; class Gastropoda; order Systellommatophora; family Onchidiidae; genus Peronia; species Peronia peronii. Next base: position 8,519 of record JBCEWB010105767.1, on the reverse strand, counting down.
ATCCTTGTAGAGATATTGAGGATGATACTTTGATATCTACATGATATCTACAAACAATTGTATTTTTGTTCACAGTACGGCATTACGACAAGGATGGCATCAAATTCAGGTGGAGTCAGCAGTCAGATGAACAGTTTAAAAATCAAACGCGATGTCTCGTGGTTCAGTACGCCAATTTTTCGTTCAGACCACATTACGACAAGGACGGCAAAGTGGTTTGTTTACCTTTACTCACAATTAACTTTCAGTATAACAGATAGCTTTTGCCTTAGTAATTTTTCTTAGTTCTAAAAGTCTCAATAGAAACTGCCTGTCAAAGATTCTATGATGAAATGAGTACTTATATATACTGAAAGACAGCTTATGGTCTAAGGTGAAAATGTAATGTGAGTGCATTGTGCTCTGTTAGGAAAGAGTTTCCAGTGCAAAGAGTAATGAGCAAAGAATAATCTGCTCTGACGTTCCTAACATTAAATTGGTCGATATCTAGTAGGAAAGAAGACCACATTTTGTTTTGCAGATTTGTGGATCTGTTGTTTTTGTTTATTTGTTGTCGTTGTTGTTTAAAGAAAGATCACACAGATGGTTGGGACGGGAGATGTTTCCTCGTCTAAACACGAAGGCTTATGTAATCTATTGTAACGTACCACGTTAGTGCTGATGCAGTTACGCTTTGGATAATTATTAAATCATCACGTTTGGACAAAGGAGAGAAAATGTGTCACTGGTTCAGAATATTATGACCAAAAGTTGGGTTTTGTCTGCTGACCTCGCTAAAAATGCCAAACCTTATTCTCATAAAATTGTTTCAACATGTATTTAATTACGTCTCTGGCATAAAATTCACTAAAGAACCAAGTAATGGCCAGCTGTACGGATATTCATCAGAAAGTAAAAGTGGTTCTCTTTGAATGCACAAAAGTGAAAACACACACACACACACACAAACTCATGTATATATTTTCTTTTGTTCTTCCTGTTCTCTCGTATCCTGCCTCTCACTTTCTTTCTCTCTTCCCATGTTAATACCACCGTTCCTGTGGTTTTTTCTTCCCTCTTAACTTTCTCTTTCTCCTTCCAAACGTCGATGGGGAATGAAAATCATGAGCAAGTTTTACAATGTAGCCGTCTTGAACTTTCTACCCTTGCATTATAATTATTATTTTGTTATTATTTCGTTCAATGCTGTTCGATTACATGAGCTACTGAATGCTGGATACAATTATTCATTACAATTTTAGATGCTCCAAGGAAATGACAGATGTCAGAACTTGAATATTTGATTAAGAATATCAAGTGACAGCATATTTTCTTTTGTAGGGATTGTCCCGGGCCATAGATTGGCTCAATGAAATACTGAGTGACAACGGAGGCCTGAATGTAGCATATCAGGTATAATTTTTGTTTTACGAAGAATAAATATTTAGTTGTACGTTCGTTTTGTCTGAATATCTACACCAGATGCATAAGTGCTTTGATGAGTTATGCAACCACAATTCCTTTTCAAATTTCTTTACAATTAGTTGTATGATGCATAATGAAATTTAAAAGAGATCGTTTTTACAGGTCGTATTTCCGTGCAATACACATTCAAAGCTCTTTATAAATGTTATTACTGGAACAAACTCAGTGGATTCACCCTCGGATGTTCTCAGTGCCCGGGTAGAGTCTGAGGCAAATGCTTATATGGCAAAGCATTAACAGTGAAACAGTATATTTTTCTGTCTATAATCTGGTACTAATTTTAATTTAGGTTCAGGCAGGAAATGTCTGTAAATTGCTTTTCGCAAGGACAAAATGTCGGACTCGTAAAGAGTGGAATCAAAGACTTCTGCTCTCGAGCCTGACAGCCCAGCCATTCGACCTCTGATACTACACCTATGGTAATGCATGGGTGAATAGTTAGATGAAGAACTGATGACGCAGAAATGAATAATAATTCCTTCAGCAGCCTCAAAGTTCCTTGTTGCCGTGTATTACTGACAGTATAGCCAATTGCCTAAGTGTCTTGGTCTCTAAGATCTACTTATCCAGCTATATGGGCATTTTGGCTCTATCAGAGTTTAGCTATAGCGCATACTGTTACAAAGACTCTGTTCGTCTATGCAAACAGTTTAAAGCAGGCTAGTGGACGGTGCTGCCAAAATAACAGTTATTTACATTGGCTGCCTTTTCTGCTCCTGTAGTACTTTTAATGAGTGAAATTTCTGATGTTTTATGGGGAGGCTCAGTGCAATATTTGTATCTGAAGGCCATTTTTACAGCATCTACTGCAAACAAATTTTACTAGCACTTGGTACTTACAGAGCTGGTTTCGTGAGACATTTGTTTCCTATATCATGCCTTTCTACTCTTCGGATATTATTGATCTCCCAAATTCGGTTAATGTTTGACTTTCTTTATTTAACTAGGCTGCACGAATGTGAATCTTAATATCACTGAGAGCTGATGATGGCAGCTATGACAGAATACAGCCATTCGAAATATAGGTCTATAAGTTTGTAAATGAATAGTGAATGAATATTTTAATGAAAGAATGACCTAGTCAGTAAACGGATGGATGGATGAATAAATAACTGAATGAATGAATAAAAGAATTAATTTATAAATAAAATATCTTTTCTACAAATGTCTTGACACGAAACCTACTCCTAATTGTTACTAATATGCTTAGAAAAGGCATATTCTTGTTAATAAAGGGAAGGACGATGAACTCTCTCACACACACACATACACACACACACACACAACACGTTGTTATTGAAACGTATCAGAGATAGCTCTCCATGTGTAATTCCGATCAGGATTTATAAAGCCATTATATACATATCTCTATCTTTAGGCTTATAAGCAGTCAAAAGTTGACAATCTGAACCACCAGTATCTGCCTGGTTTAAACTACACCAGTGATCAGCTTTTCTTTATCAGTGTGGCTCAGGTAAGAGGTCGGCAAGAGATACCGTATGGAAAATACCTTCGTGTACGGAAATATCTTGAACCTTCACCGTCATGTTTGCCTATTCTTTGGCTTCCGCCGATTTCATAGGAACACATGTGAACATGAGGCGGTCATCACCATCCATAACCGTCTATTTTTTCTTTTTTTTTCCTCTGTGATTCAATCATTTTTTCATGAGTTCTATAGTCTTACTCCTTTTCACTGTGCTTTGCAAATAACATGTCTCTCTTTCATTCTTCCTCTTTTTTAAGGCCTTACGAATGAGACACATGACCAAACTACAAGTATTTCAGTTTCGTTTTGTAGTTATTTTCACCCCAGTTAAGAGATTTTTGTGACACCGCTTGACTTCCTCGGTTCTCTAGATGATCTCTTCATTTCTTACATGTTTCTCTCTGGTGTATTCTTTGATTCATGCCAAAATTGTACACTAAAGCACTTCCTATAGTGGTACTACATTTATAGTGTTACACTGACGAAACAGCAAGTCAAAACATGTCTCTATTTGATCACGAGAGCTCGAGGAGTGTGTAGGAGTTTTCTAAACAGTATGAATAGGCGACCGTGTGAGTATTTGTGTGTGAATGATAAAGAGAGAGTTGAAAAAGGACGCTAAGTTCATGTATAAATTAAGGTTGCTGTGTGCTGTGTGCATTTGTCTGCCCAACTGTGTGCGCTTGGGTTTAATCTCTCCCTTTCTTTCTCTTTCACTCTCTCTCTCTCTCTGTCTCTCTCTTTCTCTCAGGATGTTGTCCATGTGTGTATATATATTGATTGTTGTGTATGTGTGGGTGTGCACGAGTGCGATGTGTGTGTGTGAGTGTTGTATGAATAATCTGTAACTAATCAGGCTGTCTTTGTGCCGTTCTCATGAGGCAGACAGAATGCGCTCTGTCAAATGCAAAAGACGTGAGACATTCGTTAGCCGATGGTAGACACCCCCTTGCTCGCTTCCGGTAAGTGACATGTAAACTGACATGACATTACTGACATGTAAACCTTGCTGACATGTAAATCTTACTGAAACATCTTGGATACCATTTTGAGTACTTTATGTCCACGTCCAGTTATTTCCCAAAATCTGCTTTGTTTTACTGCTTTCAGTGTAAATGTGTCGTGGAGAAAATAAATGTTCGTTACATAACATAATAGTTGTTCAACGCATTTCTCGAGTCGCTCTCTGAAGGAGGTCTCAAAGAAAACAAGATCAGAAACTATCATGACATTTCTCTGTCAAATAAGCAATTATTCGAAATTGCAAACATTCTAGATAAACGTTACTTAGGAACAATATTTTAAAAAATGCAGAAATTCAAAGACAAAGTGCATTATTTTTTTTACCGTTTGATGCTCATATTGTGAATCCTTTGATATATCTTACTGACATGTAAACCTTACTGACATGTAAACTTTACTGACATGTAAACTTTACTGACATTTAAATCTTACTGATATGTAAACCATGTTGACATGTTAACCTTACTGACATGTAAACCTTACTGACATGTAAACTTTACTGACATTTAAACCTTACTGATATGTAAACTTTACTGATAATAATGTAAATCTTACTGACATGTATGCCTTATTGACATGTTAACCTTACTGACATGTAAAACTTACCGACATGTCAACCTTGCTCACATAAACCTTACTGATATGTAAATGTCACTGACATGTGTGCCTTACTGACATGTTAACCTTACTGATATGTAAACCTTGCTGACATGTAAAATTTGCTGACTTGTAAACCTTTGCTGACATGTAAGTAATACTGACATGTAAACCTTACTGATATGTAAATCTTACTGACATGTATACCTTACTGACATGTTAACGTTACTGACATGTAAACCTTGCTGACATGTAAACCTTACTGATATGTAAATCTTACTGACATGTATGCTTTACCGACATGTTAACGTTACTGACATGTAAACATTACTGACATGTAAACCTTGCTGACATGTAAATCTTACTGACATGTAAACCTTACTGACATACTAATCTTACTGATATGTTATTCTTAATGGCATGTAAACCTTACGAACCAAAACAAAAACAAAAACAAAAACAAAAAAATCCTTTCTGAGAGCCAATTCGCTCGTTCCACCACCCCTATTTCTGCTCTCTTGGTTTTATTTCATGTCGTCTCTCTCACTGATCTTTTTCTTTGTCTGCATTTTTCTTTCTCTCTCTCTCTCTCTCTCCTTCCTTCTTTCTAATTCAGAGTATCTGTGTTATTTCTCCTTCTGACATACGATTTCTCGGTTTTATGTATTTATGCCTTTTGTCGTTTGCCCATTCTGGTATTTGCGTCTTTCCTCTCTCTCAGATATCGTTCTTTTCAAACGTTCGTTCTCTTCTCCACAGGATAATCGGCACGATGCAAAACAGCGAAGACTTTTCTCAAGCTTTCCATTGTACACCAGGCCAGCCAATGAATCCACCGGAGAAATGTATCATATGGTAGACGTCCAACTAAAGACAGAAAGACAATAGAAACACCAAGAATACATTTAATACCTTTTAGGGTTATTTTTCTGTTTACTTTGTTTAATTTGAAAACTGTTATCACTGAGTAAGAATCAAAATGATTGTTATGTTTGAAAATGCTTGGAACATCTTTGGTCATGTGTTTTAGTGTGCTTTTTAATGGAACGTGATGATTATATTTGAATATGTGGTAAAACACCCATGCAGTTTTCAGTTTTATCTAAAGAAACATATTTTCAGGTAGTCGACATATTGGCATCAATTTTCAGCCCCTCAATTTAATTTCCGAGCATAAAACCCCTGTGCTTTTGCTTTCAACTGTGACCTGGTTTGGAGCAATTGAGCTACATGAAAGAAATCTTTATTTCAGTTGAATTAAATCTTACACTGTACTAGGACTAAAGCCAAATTTAAAACCTTACTGATTACTAACTCAAGTGTATAATGCCGTATTCAGAACATTTTTTCCAGCAAGATCACAAACTAAAATTTCAAAGTGGGGAAATTACGGTCAGACATTTGTATTTTCAGATTCAGAAACTGTTTGGACAGTCGATGTTCAACGTCTCTCAAATTTTAAATAATTTGAAACTTCTCATATAGACAAAATTAATAGCCTCTGGAGAATAGCAGATGAAATTAATTAGTCGTTTTCTCATATTCTATATTTCAAATAAATTGATCCTATCAACTGTTTCCCTACATCGATCTTTTGTTCCATAATATTTTTGAATGTTCATTTGTCAAGTTATTGCTTTATAATTTGTTTTAATTGATGCTGTAAAATCTGTTGGTCAATTTTAAGTTTTACCTTAATGGTAGCTTTTGCATATCGGCACCTATTATTTCTTTTTAAACTTGTAAACTCAATTTATGTGTAATAAAAGCAGCTAATATAATATTATGGTCTGATATTATACAATTTTCAAAATTACGTTTTTTTTTTGTTTTTTGGTTTTTTTTTTTGTTTATTTGTTTGCTTCTTTGTTTGTTTCTTTTTAAAGAGGATTTAAGCACATAATCTTGTGCTACTTTTCTCTAATGACCACGAATATAAATGGAAAATATAAGATCAAAGAAAGTCAGCACAGGTAGCATTGAGAAATAATTAAGATACCAGGTAAGCACACGTCAGTATTCACACAAAAGAAAGGAATTCTTGATGTATTGACCAACACATTCTAGCCCCTACGAGACTTCATTGAAAATGAAGGTGTGTAACAGGACGTGATTGGCATGAAGAAAAAGGATTGGAGAACGCAAAGCTTAGGGATGGAGGTGGTTGGGTGAGGGTTGGAAGCGTGGGCTAACTGAACTGCTGGAGAACAACAATTCCCTGTTGACTCGTTTCTGTCTGATTTTCCCCTCGTTATCTCTTTTCAGTCTATCTCAATGGCATCTAAACAAATTGCAAAACAGACAACTGCTAACGGGAATGGGGAGATGATACCTGGATTGGCCAGTTTCGGATCAAAATAACGATTTTCGTGGGAGTAGTATATGTGCGTATGTGTGTGTGCGTTTTTCTTCAGAAAGAGGTGTCATTTTTGTAGCAAATTATGGCCTATGTGTTCCTATGACTGTCACATGATTTATTGCCGATGGGAGGTTATCAAAATACATGAAACTCTCTTATTAAATTGAGGGAAAAGATAGCATTGCCAACGCTTTTATTCTGTTCCAACATAGCAACAGCTAGGTTTTTATTGATTTCTGTCTTATCTATCGTGACAAAATACATTATTAGGAGTGAAGCCTTGTCATATCAGAACAATTAGACTTAGGTTGATGATAGACCCCTCTCATTTTATCAGTGACGGCATGCCATCCAGATTTTAAATCAATTTACATTCAGTAAATGGGCTAATGAAATCCATATGATGGTTTACATTTACACCCATGCCTCGGTCTTGATATGCTATCTGGTCAGCTATGAATAACAGCAGTATTCACCGTGATGGACTACTTCTCTAAAGTTCAATATTTGACCAAAAAAAAAAAAAAAAAGAAAAGAAAACAAAAGGAAAGAAATATTGCTTCTCTTTATTTATTTATTTATTTACTTATTTATTTATTCACGTATTTATTTTCTTTCTTTCCTTCTTTTTTTCTTTTATTTATTTATTTATTTTCGACTGGACGAACACTCTTAGAATTTAGGTGAAAGCAGTACCATTTTAAATAGGGTGTCCCGCATTTATTTTCAAGTAAGTCTAAAAACCTTTTCACCTGAAAGACGCTAACTGCCCACACATACTCACATACATTTTTAAAAAAACTTAAAAGAAATAGAAAATATGCAAAAACAAACAAATCAGAGACAAACCAAAACAAAACAAACAGACAAATAAACAAACTAAAAAAAAAAGAAAAAAAAAAGAAAAAACAAACAAAACAAAACAAACAAACAAAGCAAAACAAAAGAAAAAAAAAAGCAATAAAGCTTATCCCAAACATCATTCCAAATAAAAAATAATAATGTGCTTGACAACTGTTTTAGACGTTATAATTTAATTTAATGTGTGTCCGTGTGTGTATGCTGTGTTTTTAAACAATGTTATTTCTTAAATTGTAGCCAGGGAGCATAGAACTATGCTGTTATTGTTTGAGAAAGTTGCCTTTTTTTCATTGTTTTCCTCTAATTTCAACATGCCGAATTCGATAGAAAAGGTGAAAATAGTTTGTCTTTAATAATTTAAAAGAGACAAAAAATCACCCCCAGGACGGCCCCGCGTCCCTCTTCCTCAAGAGATAAACATTGCTCACATGATAACGAAATTTACAACTAACTGAGTAACCCTCCCATCCCCCAAAACATCTATATTTTTTTATTGCAATGATTATCAGATTGATGGTATAGACAAGGCTAAATATCTCGCACCCAGTCAAAATGAGACATATGTCGATTTTTTGACATATGGAGTAATTGGTATCACGTGAAAGCTTATTTCATACCCTTTCAGGTGGTGAAAACAGTTTTGAGCTAGTTTTAGGCTAGCCAGAAATATTGCAGTTTAAGGGGGGGGGGGGGGGGGGGGGGGGGGGGGGGGGGGGGGGGGGGGGG
>JBCEWB010105756.1:0-11982 GCA_039654565.1 Peronia peronii | reverse complement strand
CCATTCTTCATGATCTAAACATTCAATTTGTTTCCTAGTTTGGCAGTGGATCTGTCTCTCAGAGGAAGTGTCTTTGTGCTGTAACTTCTGTCGACGTTGAATTTGAACTCTGCTTTTCCATCTTCAATTTCAACATACTGTAGTGCAATTTAATTTTGCCAAATAGGCAGAGAACTTTAAGTAACGAAACAGTGTACTGCATTTTTGAAAAAAAAAGTATCAATTTATTTATTTATAAAATGCTATGACTGATTTTAATAACCTTTTCCACAAAGTTCTTTCTGGCACTAGTTTTCTTTACAGTCCCCCACTGGCAATGTCTTTTTTATTTCTAGTTGTAAAACAATTATAATACAGCTCTCCAGTGTATTCACGCCGCTTGTAAACAAAAAGAAAAGAGGAATGAGACAAACCAAATCTTGGATGTTGTATGAACCTTCCAAGGATTTCTTGTATTTGAAATTCTAATTTAACCTTGATTAAACGTAACTATAAAAATGGCTTTATCGGCTAATTTTGTAGAAAGTGTGGTGCGCAAAACATTCTTTGTATTGAAATGCAATTTTCCACGGCGACATACTATTTCGGCTGAGTAAGCATGTCGGAAGACAAAGTTGTCATTGTTGAGTCTGCAGATAGATCAACTGACATCCGTATGCCCTGAAGGTCAATTTATTTTTTTTTTAAATGGCCCAAATAAAATGGAGCTTCGAGGTCTTTATTGGTTATCTTTTACATTCCACCTTCCTCTAAGTAAGAGCAGGGAAATGAAAGAAATAAAAAGAAAAGAGAAAAATACATTCCTCTCCATGGATGCAACCTTGTCGTGGTAGAGAAGCTTGTGTGTTCTTGACGACCCTATGGGCTATGCCGCCGGGAGATTCATTCTCCTGGTTGGGCCACCCTTGGCGGAAAGATTATAGGCGAGAGTCCCAGGCCAACAGCATCCAACCCCAGCGTATGGGAACGTTCGCTGGGGTTTCCTACCTAATCTCTTCAAAGTCTACATCTGGCAAAAGAAACTACTCCTGTTGTTCAATGGCAGAAAGGCAAGTGGAGCAACAGTTCTGTGAAGCGCCAACAGGGCGTTGTGAGACACAATAGGATACACCGGTCGTCTATTGCATCCCTACCAATCGCTAGTCGTCTTGACCATGTCTAGCCACTGGATCACGACGGCTCGGGACGAGGGAGTGAGGATACCGATTTGCGCAACTCTCCTTCACTATGAACCAACTCACACGCAAGTGAATGTATAACTAAAACTGAAAGTCCTAAGGCCATTTACGAGTGGCGAAGTGGCAAGTCTGGAAAACTGGCAGCCACAAGTCACGGACATACACCAAGACGGATCAGGACTTAGGGTCATTCAATGCTGGAACACTCAGGGGGCTCCCAGAGTGACTAGGCAGCTCTCTTTAGGAAATCTCTGGTCACTCCCTTGGCATGAGAAAGAAGCTAGACAAGGCGCCCCTAATATTGGCTTGCTTCCCGTGGCAGAGGGGTATCCCACTCATGCGATCGAGAAACAAAGAAAAAATGCTGGAGGACTCTGCTCACTGTTGGCACATGGAATGTGCGCACGCTCTTGGACAACCCAAAAACAAATCGACCTGAACGGGGTACGGCACTGATCGCAAGAGAGCTCGATGGCTACAGAACCCAAATCTCAGCTCTATGCGAGACCTGGCTCGGAAACGAAGACCAACCGTCAAAAAACCGAAAGCTGGCTCCGCTATGCTTCTTTGCTTGAGTGGTCACAGTAGCGACAAAATTCATGAGGCGGGAATGAGCCTTGCCATCAAATCATATATGGTTGGTAAACTAACCAGCCTCCCAAAAGGAATTAACGACCGACTCGTCATGCCATCCTCATCAGCGCCTGCGCCTCTGAAATGACTAACACAGAGGAAACAAAGAACACGTTCTACGAAGACCTGGAATCCCTACTGGCAACTGTATCGAAAGGAGACAAATTGCTAATTCTTAGCGACTTTAATGCCAGAGTTGAGGGGGGGGGGGGGGCAGATTACAAAATGTGGGAAGGTGCTATCGGATGAAATGGAGTCCGAAAGAGCAACAGCAATAGGACTTACTCCCACTTTTATTTCGTTTCGTTTCGTTTCGTTTTATTCAGCCGAGATAACCACCCCGAAGGAGGTTGAAAGGCTCAAGAACACCGTAACCGCACACACTATCAGTATATCACGGCAGCAGGCCTGTTGTATTCTGTAATAGTATAAGCTCCTTGCGATAGAATGACACGTTCAGAACACTTTGAGTAACATTCAGTTTAATCACCCAAAATACCAACATCGGGGTGTGCACGCTTACTATACGCGTTGCGTCGTAGGACAGTGTTAGTTTGATCTAGAGGTCCATTCCCCCTTTGTGTTTACTTCCGTGTGGAAAGGAGGGGGGAGGGGGGAGAGCCGAAATCTGACGTCATAATTCTCTGTTTGTGTTTACTTCCGTGTTTGGAGTGCGACACGGGCAAAGTCTTAATTCTTGACATACACCTGCAACTGTGTTTTTTGTTTGTTTGTTTGTTTGTTTGTTTACATATAGGGTAACGTGAATTTCTTTTCTATTTCATCGGGATTCCATACACTCGCTATGTAAGATCGTCAGCATTTACATACGAAGATTTTGCTTGAGATCCGACTGCAGCAGACTGATGAGTCGTCATCAGTGGTTAAATCTATTACGAGCAGTTTTGGTAAACAGGATGTCGGGCGTTCTCGCTCCATTGTAATTTGTAATTTTATTATTATGATTATTATTATTATTATTTTGTTCACCCAGGCCTATCCCACAACAACTAGAAGTTTGAATAAGACGTGCATGAAAAGAATGAAAAACATCGATGTGCCTTCTTTCTTTTTCTCCGTTGCCTAGAGTTCAAACATTCACTTAACCGTTAAGAGAGTTCATTCATTTCTCAAATCTTCTATACAAAAATGCAAACTATATTACCAGACATGTATCTGGTCAAGTGCAGCTCTCATTCCAAATTTTGTCAAATTCTTGATTTTGAAAGCTCATTATAGCCGTGCCAACCCAACGTATTACAAGACAGATGACATGAAATTGGATGATGAAAGGTTATCACCAAAAGGCCAATGTTATGATTTGTTGATAGTTTCTCAGGGAAGACTCCAGTGAAATTATAGGTCACCACCACCGACATATAAAACAAGCATTGTGCACATGAACGGAAGGAAATAAAGTTTTCAGAGTAAGCTCTCCATGGAAAGGAGTTGACAGTTCTCACCGATACGAAGATGAAAAGAGAAGCAGACATCCTTCTTACATTACTATTGTGCTGAAGCTCAGGCAAGCAGCCCCCAAAACGCCCATCAGCCTCCTCGCCGCACATTACTGATAATTGAAATCTTGTTGCCCCATGGCAACACCTGGAGGTGGGCCTTCTTCGGTAAACACAAGTTGTAGTGGTCGACAAATACGGTTATTCTGTGTCTAAATCTGTAGTCCCTTCAGTTGTCTCTCTCCGGTGTGAAATCTCCAAATGGGAACAATTTATATCATGTGTCGTGCTTTTAAACGGAGATATATGTCAAATAGATCTAATGATGTGTAGCCACTTCACACACTCGACTAGGGAGTTAGATTTGTTAGAATAATAATACCATAACCAAGTAATAAAGATGGCAATTAGGCGAGGAAGAATCGGCATAAAGAAATGACTGTCTCTGTGACACACAGGGGGTGAACACCAAATGTACCATTTCAGAATATCTAATATTTTACACTGTTGATTGCTGAACTACGTTATTACAGGCATTTTCCAGAATATTTGGACATTTTATTTGTAAACAGTGCTGATTTAAAAAAAAAATGGACTAGATAGTAACTTAAGGATCAGACTAGATAATAAGGAATACATCAATAAAGAGATCATGGTGACAGTTTAGCCCTGAACTTTTTTAGAAAATATTTTTTTGTTATCTATTACTTTATTCCTTTATTTACATTAAGTATATATAAGTATTTGTTGTGTCTTTAATAATATGTTCATATATTTATATACTTATTTGTTATATGTTTATGTATTTATTATTTGTTTATTCATTTGTTCGTTTATCCAGTTGTCTATTTAGTTATTTATTTATTTCAAGGTTCTGGAAAATCAAATAATTATGTTTCTTACAATATTGAGACAAATTTTCAAGCAGCTACCCTTGAAAAATAGCAGTACCCGGGTACCCCGAAATCATTCCATGATTTAGTGGATGTGAAGGGGAAAATAATAGCTTACATTTCAACAGTTAAAAAAAAAAAGCGAATCCTTTGCAAAAGTGCCTGTAGAAAAAAAAAAAAAAAAAAGCAGCAAAGTCTGGATATATCCAGCTGCCCACTCCTAGTCCTATCCCCTCTTAAGTGCCGTATTGAACCCAATGGCAATCAATAATAATAACACTGCAGTCGTCATCAGTTGGTGAAGAAGGTGGTGATGTTAGTTAGATTTTCTGTGTTTGAAGTGCTCCTGATAGAATGTACTTATTATTATGGCTGGACCTTTCTTTTTTTTTTTCAGACTGTATGTATGTATGAACAACTGGAATATGCTTACATGCGCAAGTTTGAGTCTCGTAGAAAATCTTTCATCTGTAAGGAGGAGTGCCCAGGGTTTCATCTGGTGGATGGTTACTCTGTCGAGAACCCAGTGGCGTTTTTTAAAAAAATATTTCAATGACCAAGCCTTGCTGGTCTGCAATGGGGGATTTGAAATCTGGAGAGTTTTGAAAAGGAGGCAGGTGATCTCACCGCCCAAACATGCATAAAACGAATGTTTTCTCCAGTAAATGTATTTCCAATTTCTGTATCAATGTCCGCTGTCAATATAATGTCCTCGCAAGAAAATCACAAGCTACGTTTGATAATCTTTTAGTACCATAATATTTCCTGGTCCTCTACATAATTTTTTGTTGTTCGTGTACACTAAAACTCGACATTATATTTTATGTCACACCACGCTCTGGAGTCAGCCATTTGGGGTCAGGCAATCGGGAAAAGTAAAGTTGCCGTCGGTTTTCTTTTTTTTTTAAAGTCTGTTTGGTGTTTCAGTCCTACTTTGCGGCAGAAAATGAGCAACGTGTTGGTACTTGTATTGTGTAAGATCCACAACTGCCTCATTTTGTGCCATTTATTACATTCTGTATTAACGACAAAGACATAGATGTGATCAAGCTTTTTTTTTTTTTTCTTAGTCAGGATGGGTTTTCATGGCTTGTATTTTATCTCCAAAATGTGCAAAGAATATGGGTAAGCCATCTAAAAAATATATACAGCACCGTTTTATCTGTTCCGATTTTCAGTAGCATTTATAAATTCTCCAGTGTCCATCCGACGTTTTCAGTTTTGAGAAAAATTGTAACGTGGAGTGATTTTTCTACATACTGAAAGAAACAGCGTGCCAGAATGTCCGCCAGGGCCTGAAAAGGAAATGATTGATTTTACTTGGATCTTATTTTTTATGACAGATTTGAAATTAGCGTTAAAAATTATTTCGGACGATGCTGGAAATGCCAATAATTGCATAATTATAGAAAAATAGTTTACATGTTCTTGTTGTGGTTGTTTTTCGCCTGGGCCTAGGTCTAGGCATATTGGATGTATTTGAAACTGGAGCAGTTCAGTCTCGATCACGTATGTTTACAAAACATGCATCCAAAGAAAAAAAAAAGGGCACTTGTAAAACACATACGCATAGCCAGAACACACGAACGCGAAAAGCCATGTATCATGAGAACCTTCCTTCAGACGCAATCCTATTTCTGAGACTGATCTAAATATGAAGAATTTTAAAGGAGTGATAAATTGTCGGGGTTTTCCAGTTTGAGTCAAATTTGGGGATCAGTAATTACAGTGACTTTACGCTGTTGCTCAGTGGTGGTACTTAATTTGAAATAGTGATGTGTGTGGTTCAGGGACGAAGATTTGCAGAACAAGATGTAGAAGAAAAAAAAACTGTTCTAGGTATTGAAAAATTGATATACACTGTATATATAATTATGACACCTACGCTGAATTTGTCACATATCTTGAGTTTGCTATATCATCATGGTATTAAGATGTCTTAAATCGTCCAATAGCTCCAGTTCTTCATCGGCTTTTCATCGCCCCCCTCTCCCCTCTTTTTCTTCCCATGGCTGTTGAACATAACTTTAAAAGATTTACGACGGGTCAAGTTGGATTTACATTCTTAGTAGAATAAACAACACAAAATCTCCTTTTGATTGCTTCAAAACCAATCTGACACTTCTTGGTACTGATCCTCGCTCCTCATAATAATATCAATTTTATCGAAAATGGCTTTAAGTTAGCTCACAATTACTGCACCTTGGTTTTTACAAATTTTTAATGCCTTTGATTTTAGTTATAAATAGTTGTTGGCCTATCACCTATTTCGGAAAAAATTGCGGCTGTTCCATCAGGTACAACAAAGGGCACGCATAATGAAAACAGGAGCTCGAAGCTGCTGTGGTTGCCTCTCTACAGATTATCTCTCGATTGCGTTTTTCGCAAGCTGTCTCATTTGCTTGCCGACGCTTACGGCTAACGTCAGTCTTCACACAGATATTAATCTTTTTCAGTGGTTGCTCTGCGCACAGATTTGTACTTCGATGTATTATGCTCAGAAAATTCTCAGAAAATCAGTCTAGATTTCTCATAATGGGATATATTATAATAGTACTCTTACTGAACAGAGGTATGAATAGTACACAGATCTCAAGGAGTTCTACAACAACGCGGCTTTAATAGGTCACCTCACGAGATGAAAGGACCAGAATTGAAATGCAGCCCATATGAAAACGCTGGTGTCATAGCTCTACAAACTGAACAAAATCATTCCATGATTTAGTGGAAAAAAAATAAAATTTATGGCGATTGAGCCTATTTAAAAAAAAAAAAAGCAGCAAAGTCTGGATATATCCAGACTGTCCACTCCTACCCCCTCTTAAGTGCCTTTTTGAATCCAATGGCAATAACAATAACATTGCAGTCGTCATCAGTTGGTGAAGAAGATGGTGATGTTAGTCACTGAGAGTCGTGTTTTCGCCATACCTACTTGTCAAGCGTTGGTGATAAACCACTGATGTTTTTCTTTCTTTCTTTTCTTTTCTTTTTTTTTTAAGGCACAAAGAAATGGCATGAAGTTTTTGTTTTGCTTTGCTGTTTTTTCTTTTCAGTTCATTTACGATTTAGTATATTTTCTCTGTTTCAAATTACTATTAAAACTATTGTCCTTAAAATCGTCGTCTTAGTTATCGTCATTATTATTTTTTTAAATTGTTGTTGTATTTGTTGTTCTAATTGTTGTCGTCGTCATGTCGTTTTACGCGCTTTTTATTTTGTTTTTGTTTGAGAATCGCTAATGTCCCAATTAAAAAAATAAATAAAAATGTTTAAAATTAAGAAGAAGAAGAAGAAAACAAGAAAGAGAGAGAGAGAGAGAGAGAGACTTCAATATTCACAAAGTTAATCATTATGATGAAAAGATAGACAACACTGTGGAGAATTGATTGCAGCATCGCTTGGGAAATGACACCCATTGAGAAAATAATTAGCAAATGAATATAGCTTGAAATATACGTTGGTTTATTTATTATTTTGCTTTGTTTTTTGTTTCTTGTTTGTTGTTGGTGGTAGTGTTTAATTTTAGACCATCACCATTTTAAATTTAAAAAATCAGTAGAGCATGAACATCATGTCAATTATTATGTTTCATTAGGAGGTTACCAGCAAAAAAAAAAAAAATTGTTAACCATGCTCCGAAAGATGGCTGAAAAGAGTGTGCAAAAAAAAAAAACAAAAAAAAATGGCGATAGGCTTTAAAATCAGACATTACATTAATTTTTCCCCGTCTCATTCACTCTGTGAGCAGAGCGATTATCCCACACCCATAGCAATAATAAAAACATGATTTCCGGAGAGATGTGATGGGACAATAAGTTAGCAGATGAATTGAATTCTGGAAATGACTAATTTTGATATTTATAACGAAGGATTCCATGGCAAAATGCACTATATATCCAAAATCCTGCCAAAAATGGAAAAATCGAAATCTCACAACAGAAACATCTCAATTTGGTACATTTTAACCATATACAGTTTACAACAGACACAGAGGACATTTAACATGTGAAACATTAGAAATCTAGTATTACATGCTTCTGAAAGAAGAAATTGTTTATTTGACCTTTTGTTTCAAAATGCATTATATGCCATGTAAACCATTTTTCTCAAAATGCACCGTATCCGTCAGTATCATAAATATTACAAAATTCCCCACATTTTTCTTAAATTTAAAAAGCTATTGTTGAAATGATTTCATGTGCATGATGAGTTAAATAAAAACCAACAAAAAGCCTCCAAATACCAGGTAAAAGAAGTGCAATATTATAATAATATTGATGAAAAGTTTTGAAATCAATCTCATCGGTTAACTATCCGTGACATATCACAATGAAATATGCCATAGTGTCCATAGTGTTACATAGAGAGACAAAATTAAAGTAATATTGTAGAGACTATTCATACAGTAATAAGAGTTCAGTAGGGCCTACTAACTGAAGCTGCAGCCGAAATCACTTTCAATAGTTTCACATTTTTGCACTCACTCTCCACTAATTCTCTTATGCAATTGTAGTAATAAGCATCAAGCAACATGAGAAAACAATGTTGACTGGTAATGAACATGGAAAAAATTATGTACACTGCAATAAGTTCTTAATGTTAAACAGACAAATAATCATTCGATGTCACTTCCTTCATCACTGCTGGCAACTTCAACTGAAGAAGAACTGTCACCAAGCTGTTCCTGTCAAATCTACCAGTGAATGATACTGAAAACAATATTTTTTTCCACTCTCGTACCTGTGCATGAACCCACCTGCAAGATGAACTCAGTTACCAGTAAGGTCATGATAGAAAATAAATGCTTGTACAAAAGATGCCCAGACAATAACAAAAGAATATCAAAATGATCATTATAGGTGATCAGTTATTACATCCCATGGCTTTTTTATTCTTTGTTTTCCAATGAAGAATTTTTTTTTTTTGTCTAGAAAATTTCCAGATGATATTCGTTTTTGAGGACATGGCCCAAGGATTAAATTCATTCTATGATGACCACATTATAGAGACACATGCACACACTTGCACACACTTCCACGGCCTTCGTAGGAGAATTCCTCAATATAGGTCTAATCCGTGTGCGACTCAAAGCGTATGGTAAGCGTGCGCACCTCGATGTTGATATTTTGGAAGATTTAACTGAAGGTTACTCAAAAAAAAAAAAATGTATCCAATTTGGAAGTGTATAACAGTCTTCTACTAAGTTCTACATTTGCGTCTACAGACAGAAGGTCAGCCGGGCTATTGTGCATGCATATGACGTCATACCGCACGGATTATAGGGTTAGGGTTAGAATTAGGGTTAGGGTTAGGATTAGGGTAAATATAATAATAATAACTTATTTAGATCGATCTAAATCTAGATCCTTGCATAAAAACAACAACAACAACAAATGTTATGTTTGACCCGGTTTCCCATGTATACACAACTGATTGCCGTTTCCGCACATGCGCATTAGGCCGGCTAACATTCTCTGTAGACGCATGTTCAGAGTATACGTCTACTTAAACAGCGGTATAACCATTCGTACAACATAAAATGATCATGTGAAGCCTAAGTTTCGGTCATAGACATAAAGATATAACTAGAACCCGCGCTGTCTCCTTTCCGATATTGGCGGCCATGGCCCAATTTGAGCGATCCTCGTGTGGCTGAACTATGAGAGTGAGAGCCGATCGGACTTTGGAAAGATCGCGTATCGCCAAAAACCACTAAAAGTAGTAAAAACACAGGGTGGATAAGAAAGTTAGAGCTAAAACAGTTCTCTGTGAGTGCCAGACAATACATTTAGAGCCTATTCAACCTAGGTGCTCTCCGAATAATAAAAGTAACGATTCTGATTAAATTACGGGATAATAAATAAATAAATGGTAACACTGACAGTTAATATGAAAAGGAGACTAAAGTAAGGTCTTCTGAAATTTACCACACATTAGGCCTGATGGCAATCAGTGAGTCAGTCGAAAGAAAAAAGGCAAGGAAGTAACAAATAAAAACACAGATGATTTAAAACAAAAAAAGTACTGAAAAATTAGGAGAAAGTGAATTTATTTGATTTATAATTTGTAAATGTCAAAAAAAAAATAAACAAACAAACAAACAAATAAAAACAAACAGCATCCTAAAAAAATCGTAAAAAGGTGACGAGAATAGATTTTTTAAAAAAGTCTGCTTGAAGAGCTAAAGCAGATGCATATCCTTCAGGTTGATATATTTCAACGGAATTCCGACCTCGGAACTCTACCACAGACAACATGAAATGAAAGCAAACCAACTAAAACTTCAAACAACAAGTATGTGCGATTATGACGAAAGTCCTTCGTCATCTTCTTGCATTTTTAAACTATCCAAGGTTATATCGGTGTGTACGCAGCATTTACATCTGCCACATCTAGCACTAAAAGTAAAATGGGATCTTATTTGCTTATATTGAAACTATGTCTAGGCCCATCTTGTTCTCTTCCTTTGTACACGTTTTTACAGGAAAACCGCTTGTGTTTTCTACTCATACATATAGATCTAACTAAAAAAAAACAAAAAACCCTGACTTTCTTGTATTTCTTCTTCAACTCTTTTGTTTTAAATCATCCACTTTCAACTGACTCGCTGATTAACATCAGGCCTAATGTATGGTAAATTTCAGAAGGCCTTCCTGTGGTCTCCGTTATGTACCAACTTCTTAGTATTACATCTATATGTATTTATTTTTTTTAGATTTTTTAAATTAATTTATTTATTTTCCCGCAATTTAATCAGAAACACTACTTTTATTATTCAACGGGCATCTAGGTTGAATAAGCTCTAAATGTTTCAAGTCTGTCACTCACTACGAAAAGTTTTTAGTGTATTTTTTTTTTCTATACGTGCTTACTTCTAGCTCGATAATGCAGTCAGGTCCCTGCTTCTGAGCGTCGACACTGTTGTCAAATTGGACCGAAAATACTGCACTGCCTTCGCGCCCTGTCTTCTATGCTAATAATAGTATGTTTATGATTTCGGTTTCGTTTCTTCTCTTCTTTTGGTTTCCTCACAGTTTTGTTCATTTTCGTGATATTTCTTTTAATTTATTCTCCATTATTGTCTTGCTCATGTGTACCCCTCCCCCCCCCCCTCCCTTTCCCCTTCCTCCCCACCCCAAGCTGTAGTGTGCAAAAATGTTTACTGTAAATTGGATTTATAACATATACTGATTAAGGTATTACAATTAATATGAGAATTGAAAGTAACCTTGTGCATCATGAAATAAATACATTTGCTCGACCATTTCTATGTTGGTAATGATAGAAGTTTGAGTACGGCACGGATATGAGAAAGCAAGCAATTTTGCGTGGCTTCTGCCATAAGACTGTAATTTAATGTTAAGGAGATGTCAAGTTTTCTACTTTAATAGGACAACAGACATTACGGCTTTTATTATTTCTTTGTCTTTTATCTCTTTTTGTTTATTTCTTTTTTTTTTTTAACAATAGAATTTTTTTTTTTTAAATCTACTTTAATTTAGAAGCTATTCCAAATGCATTGAGTACAAAATAGACCTTGAGACATTTTCCTACTCTTTCATGAAAACAAATTGATGACCCTGATATTAACAGACTGAACATTTCTTAAATTTCTTTTTTTTTTTATAGAAATACTGAGTTTATTACTAGATTTAGAATAATGTATGGTACATTACTGTCCTCTAAAGTGCCAGTAACTCAATTGACCTGACAAGCAAGCAGATACATGTAGCTCCAAATATTTAAATAACAATATCAATAACGGTAATGACTTTATGCAACTTGAGCAGTAAACTAGAGTTTCATTAGACTTAATTCATA
>JBCEWB010105745.1:0-11982 GCA_039654565.1 Peronia peronii | reverse complement strand
GGAAGGGGGGGGAAGGGGGGGGATATAGTTCTATGTTGATCACCAGTTTCGCTATGTTTTCAGAAACAGAAAGCATATCATAGAAACGTACAATAATCTGCGTCATGGGTCCCATGATGTGTAATTATTTAAGAGGTTGGATCATCCAATGCAATTTCAGAATGTATTTTTTCCCCATTTTTTTAATTCCCTTTTTTTTTTTTTTAATAGATTGAAAGTGAATCCTGTGTGAGAGCAAGCTGTCTGAAATGGCTTTTCTTATTTTTTTGTCCATGAAATGTTACCGTGTTCCTGTTTAACTGCCCACAGAGAACTGGGTTTCATGCTTGTGTAATATCTGGGACTGTGACAGCACATCATGAGTTTGCGTCCCTTGATTAAATACATCGCGAACAATAAATATTTTAAAAAAAAATATTTTCCCTTTTCTTAATCAATGGAGAAAAAAGTATATGAGATGCGACATGATAAAATCAGGCTCTCGTCAAATTTTGAGCATATGGAGTTATTGGTATCAGTGTGAAGATTATACAATTCCCTTTCTTTGTGTGAAAAAATTTTTGCTCTATCTTAAGTAGAAGTTGAAATATTGGCAATTAAAGACGATGGGGGTGACATGTTGTTGCAGCTGAATTTAGTGAGAAAATGGCCGATCACTTTTGTTAATCCTTCTTTATCCTTATTAGGCAATGCCATTAAACTACAATTTTTGGGCTTTCACTCAATCTATTTCAGCAAATTTAACTCTGAAATACATATTTAGATTCATATAGAAGCGGTCTGTGAAGAAAAAAAAATTGTTAAAATTCATTCACTGTTGAAAAACACGTGATTTCTCCGTTCGCTTCAGTTTGATGAGCACATGATTTCATCGTGTCGCATCTCATATACATTTTGAATTCACTTAGTACATGATACAAGTGAAATAAATTTGAACCATTTTTGAAGAAAATAGAATATATCAACAAAAATGTGTAATCAAAGGACACAAAAACTCACTAGCTTTTGTCACAGTCTCATGCATTTTGCAGCTCGGGCACCTATCCAAATCCTACCACCAGCTGCATTTTGCGGCTCTAATTTATGACGTTGCTTCTAAGCCTCTATCTCAAAAGACACGGTATCAACATCCAATCCAAGTTTTTCTTGAACAAAACCAACTTCCGCTGATCTATCTTTAGTCCTTTTACACCAGTATGGCACGGTTTTAGCACAAAATTTGAAAGAGACTACTACACAGTTGTTTTTCATAACAATAATAAACCTAGACCTAGCTGAGTATTAATGGAACTAGGTCCCTTTGGATTATGATCCTATAGATCTTAATCTACACTGTTCAGGGGAGATAGTGTTAGAGCTAGAGATATAGTTGTGGCTAATGAAAATGAGTCTCAATCGGGAGTGTGCTTTCTGAATTCTAGATCTAGATCTAGTTGGAATGTGGTGAAGGGAATCAAAAAGGGGCGTACCACAGATCAAGGCCTAGATCTTACAGTTTTTTCTTCATAATTTTCTTACTCTTTCAAATTCATGAATAAACTTTGGATCACATATTGCCAAGTGAGCGTAAATGTCGCTTCTATAGTTCTAATTCTAATGGATTACTCGTTGCTGAAATATTTAGATGGTAAATTGGACTTTTTACAATTAATTTTCTTTCTTCAGCTGTCGATGTTACCTTCTACACTAGTTTTGAGTATATTTCTTTCTTTCCACCAGATATATATCTATATAAATGCAATTCCCATTCATTCTGATATGCAACACGTATACCTTACTGAAAACATACTTGAGGAAATAAGTACTTTTGCAAGTCAGGTGAGGGAAAAAAAATGGGCACTCAAAATGATGTCTAATCATGGAAAAAGGCCTGGTAGGGATTGAGTTAAGAGAAGAAGATAATCACAGTATAGATCCCCACATCCCATCATTGACACTCCTTACCTCTTGCTCTTCCAATAGTGTCCGAATGAAGGAGTGACAGCGTGGCTCCTTCATGATGCCATATATGAACCCTCCACCCCCGGCACCTGCACTGCACATCCCATACACATATGGCTTCAAAAGGGTCATAATACGTGCGATAGTCTTTGACTCACAACCTGGGGCAAGTCGCTTCTTCATTTCCCAGTAGCGGGCAACACATTTGCCGACCAGCTCAAACTCACCTGTCGCAAAGAGTCAAGTGCAGGATACAGATTTGCTCATGGAGCATCAAATATGGGATACAGATTTATTTGTTCAGTGGAGCATCAAGTGTGGGTTACAGATTTGATCACTGGAGCATCAAGAATGGGTTACAGATTTTTTCAGAACATCAAGTATGACTTACAGAGTTGTTCCCTAGAGCATCAAGACTGGGCTACAGATTTGATCTCTGGGGCAACAAGTATGGGTTATAGATTTTTTCAGTGTATCAAGTATGAGTTATAGATTTGTTCACTGGAGCATTGAGTATGGATTATAGATTCTTTTCAGTGGAACATCAATTATGGGTCACAACTCTGTTCAATGGAACATCAGACTTTTATGCTTGTCTCTACTATACATTTCCCACGCGAGTCTTACAGATGGACATTGCATCTCTTTAATTAACGAAATAAGTGGTAAAGAAATAGCTTGAGTCAGGGCTAACTTTGCATTTTGCTTTCTCTGCTGAATGTAGATCTGGAATTAATCCCAGTTCTCCTATGTCTGCAAGGGTTTATCAATTTCCAGCTGATACATTTGGCAATCAAAAATTACAGGAACAATTTTTTAGTGATCCTTCTATCAGCCAGCACTGAAAACCAGCCTTCTAGAGAAGAGGAAGTGGCCGACGGGTTATAGATCTTATGTCAATGACAATGTGATACTGTCACAGATTCAAATCCTACAGGGGGATGAGAAAGACAAGAACCTGATTTATTTCCATGACTAAACAGCCCTTTGGCTTCTTGGATAGTAAAGTCTGATGTCTACTCTTCTCAGATAATGGCAAATATATTTTCAGAGGTCTCATGTTGTACATAATAAAGAACCCTTGGAAGTTAAATACCAGATGAAAAGTAGGCAAAGATGCCATTGTTGAGGAAACTTTCCAAGTTCCAGATTTCAACAGAAAAACTTTCTGCTAAACAAACTGGGCACACACTTATGAAATAATCCTAATTTCTCAGAACTGAAAGACTGCACAAATAAAAAAACAAAAAAAAAAGGTATGATTATTTATTAAGGTTGATCATGCCAAGATTGCTTGGACTAACTTAAGAGATCTATTACATGTTTCCGAGCTCATAAAAAAATATCCCAGGCTGAGGAATTAAACCAGTACCTAGTTGTTTTAAACAATGACTGGTAAAAGATATAGACAAACAAAACTAATGCAATTATGAGATGTTCAATTTATGTCAAAGGAGCATATATCATGTGCATTTATGGTTATCCCAACATTACAGAATACACTTTCAATATAGTATAAGCCATAGAAAAGTAGTGCATGAGACATATGTTATTGGGACAGGTATTTTTTACCTCAGTAATACAAAACACATGTTTCAAATGAATATCTCATACATAAAAAAAAACAGCAAACAAATAAACAAAAAAAAAAAAGCACAAATTATAGCAACATAATCAAAATTGTCCTATCATATTGTTTGGATAGCTGCTCTGGGTCTCAAAGGGTTAAATAAAGACCACGAACTTTCTCACTTTCATGACTCAGTCCATACTCACCATCCATGAAGGCTGTGGAGCACTCCTTGGCTAACATGACCAGTCCATCCTCTGTGCTGACTATGTGTGGGTTGCGAGCATACCAGTTCCTCACCACATCCTAGATAGATTATACACAAATCAGTCATTCTCTATTTCAACCTGTTGTACATTAATGTGAGTGTTCTATTTCCAAATCATAGTATACACATGATCAAACAATCAGTTTTATTTTTAGCTCCTTCAGGAACTATAAAAATCTCCTCTCTGTAGTGTAGAAATAAGAGATGAGCAGGTATGACTGTGTCTCTTTATGGCCATTCATTAGGTCTTGCAAAAATGATCTTATGAGGTACAATAAGAGGCAGCTGTGGGCAAGGGAGACAAAGAAGAGATGGGAAGACAACACCCAAGAATGGACAGAGATGGGATTTGCTGTTTTCCAAGAGCAATAGAGGACTGAGGTAGCATCAGCCTAACAGACGCCCTTAAGACACTGACGGATATCAAAAGACAGGATAAGATGAAGATGACACTTACACCTCACATTTGTGATATCTGTGTTCATATTCCTGATCATTTGAACTCCAGCCTAGGTTCCTGACATTTGAATGAAGTGGAAAAAACTGTAACAGACAGCTGCTGTCATCTGTCATGTGTCAGCATCATCAAATGCCATGCCCTATAATCAATGACACTGATAGAATGATTCTTCACCATTTGTTCCAATGTTCACTAACTTTGCTGACTTGATGGATTCTCGTTCTGTTGGATTTGATGATGTTGATAGTGAAAAAAGCTGGTGATCTGCCTCTTTCTTCTTTTTTGCCTCAGTCTCCATAAGGTTTGTTTCTCAGCACTATAGCTCAAAATCTACAAACTGAATCCACAAATTCAATTTTCTTCCATTTATTGTCGATAGAAGCTTTCTTATTGTTCTTAAATCTGTCATTATTCTTTCATTTATTCTTCTATCTGTCCAACTGACCCTGAGCAGCCTCCTAAAAATCACATATCAGAAGCCTCAATTGTTTTATCATCATTATTCCTTTGTGTCCAAGATTCACATTCATATAACATGATGGACGTACCAGGCATTTCAGTATTTTCATCTTCAGATTGAGAGAATACCATGAATTTTCTAGATGTTATTTACTTGGCTCATTCTGCTATTGGCCATGCAGATTCTTATCTTTGTGTCTTTGGTACATGGTCCCTCATTTGCCTTGATCGATTTCAAAACTTTGACATTTTCTGGAGGAATTTTATCAGTCTTTATTTCATGCTCCATTTGCCAACTGATTCCAATAACTTGCAGTGTTTTGTCTTTTTGGCTTTAAACTTTAAGCCGAATCTTATTCCTGCTCTGTCTATCTTGCGTAGAATTCATTTCATACTGAAGATATTGTCCGTCATGTAGTGCTTATCATCGGTGTAGTGCAGACCTGTGATATTTCTACCATTCTACCACCTATCTTGAGGCATGCATCTTCAATATCACATTCTCGCATTGCTTGCTCTACATATATGTTGAAAAGGTGAGGTAAGATGGTACATCCTTGCCATGAGTCCTTTAAACAGCTGCTACAGTTATTGCATAAATGCTGACAAAATGAAACAGATCTGTAACACTTACTCAAGTGGCCTTTCATTCACAAAAAAATTTATTTATAGAAACCTAACTGAACAAATGCAGTGGAAATTATTTGAATAAGATCTGACCCCAGCATTCATATGATCTGATCCTTTTCATCTTCACCTATTCTGTGACCTCTACCAGTGTTCTAGGAACATCTGTCAAGATGAAGCCACCAACCTTCCAGCCCATCCTGTCCTCTACTGCTCTCTGTTTTCCAGTCAATCCCATCACTGTTCATTCTCAGGTACTGTCTTCCCATCTCAGCCTTTGATTTCCCTCATCTGCCACTGCCTCTGGCTGTGCCTTGTAAGATGGGTTTCACAAGGCCTGATGATCAGGACATATGGCTGTACCCTTTCAGTTTCTTCACTACAGTGAGGTAAATTTACATGAAGTCGTTAAGTTTTCCGATGCTCTTAAGGATATCTTCATTCATTTCATGGTTTCTGTAATTTAATCAAGGATTTTTCTGTAGCATCTCATGTTCAGCTGCAAACTTTTATTTGACCTTACCTGCAGCAAATTTCTGGCCAGCCTGGTCTTGCCTGTGTAGATCAGCACCAGCCTGTCGTTGAACCTCTCGATGTAGTCGTTGCTGATGTTTAGGTCCATGACATCCACTCGCAGGGGCAGATTGGCCTCTGACAGACCCAGCCTGACTCCGCCCACCAGGCCTCCAATCTGGTCTTGCCAACCTCCACCAGTTGTTAGGAGTTGTTCCAGATACAGCACCTTAATAAAAAAGTCTTCCATGAGAGAGGGAATAAGAAAACTGGCAATGCTGGACAGAACTGGATAGAAGCCAATCGTGAAAAAAATGACTGTGACAATATGATGCCATGATTTTACATTCATTTGACCCAGAACTAGTGCTGTACTTTCTGGGTGGATCAGACACTGAGATTTCTGTTTCCATCTTTTTTACACATTGATCCAGTGACAGTTTATTATGATCAAATACCATTAAAAAAAAATTAACAGAACAAAATTAATGACACACATTTTAAAAAAAACAACAAAAAAAGCACATTTAAACAAAATTATTTCCCATGAACAGGAACATAAAAAGAATGATGAAAAGATACTGTAACTCAAATAATTATACATTCACTGCACTAAAAGCCTATTTTCGGTTCCTTCATTTTTTTGCTTTCTTTGAAACACTTGCCAAGTGTAAGTGAGAGGTTTCACTGACTTTTCAGTGGACAGGCAAAAAGGATGCATTCATGCCTATGTCACATCCTGTTGGTCAGAATCCACATCTTTGATCCCCAAAAATACGTAAGTGCAAAAATAGTTACTATATAGAGGGAAAACGGTTTGCCCATTCATTTTGCCACATAACATTTTGAGTCATTGACCACCAGACAACTGTGTTCTATTTGAGCTGATCGTTGGATTTAAAGGGGTGCAATTTCAGCTAACTTTTCCACACAGAATTATTCAACTTTTCCTCCATGAACGGTCTGCTGAGTGGAAAATGTCCAGCTGATCTGACTGCCAGAACACAGCATTAGCATGAACTATTCTAACAGATTATTCATCCTGGAAGTATCAATGGGCCGATGTAAATTGAGACGAGTTTGTAATACTTTGCACTCAGATCCCTTTAATGCAATATCAAAGAATTCATAGTGTGTCACCTAAAAGCATAAAGTGTCATTCCCTAAACGTGGATGTTAATCTCACTACACAAACCCTAACATTCAAGCATGTTTTATTGACACTTTTTGGGTTAAACCTTCTTGAAGCATTATCTGCCACAGGGTATAACAAACAAAAAAAAACATTAAGTGCTGAATGTCTATATAACAGGCAATTACATAACTTTTCATATTACATGATTCCTTCAATCCTTATATTCTCAGAGAATGCCAAACCCTTGACATGAAACTCCCCTAAAACAATAATTTTTAGATAATTTTAAAATAAAAGCAGCATAACTGAACAATTCATTCCATCTTAACTGTTTTTACAAGTTTGAAAGAGCAGTTAATTTGTAATGTGAGCACCAAGTCAAAAGCTAGGATATGAGGGAACTGACTGTTGCAGAGGACTTGCACTAGAAGTGAAACGAAATATTGTGATGGCCAGGCATAGTAACCCTGGAAGATGAAGTGAAAAGGTAAGTCTGTGAATAACAAACTGATGACTCACTGCGTGAATAAGGCCCTCTGTGGTGTAGCTTTTCCCAGCTGCATTCAGTAGGGCAGCAATTACAGCTCCTGCCAGAATAGAGCTGGTGCCCATCCCTGAAATAATAATGATAATAATAATAAAGGGCCTTTATAGAGCACTTCATCCTTAAAGTGCTAGAAATGCTTTACAGAACCGAAGTGCTTTACACAACCATACATGTGCATCAATACAAACAGGAGCAATAGCATTCATACATACTTATAGCATACAAACATGATCAGACATTATATGCTCTCATACATGATTATGCTCTCATACATGATAATGTAATACAATTCAAACATGACTATTCAAACACATTTAATATTTCGCTGGTAAGCATGACTGACAACCATCTCGGGGGAATATCTAGAACTGTTACTTAGACAGGTAATAGAAATCCGATAGGTGAGCAAATGTTTTGTTGTTTCTATCACCAAACACTATTATATAGAGAAGAAAACAAAATGTTTGTCATTTCTGCCATCAAACATTAATATATGGAAAGGAAAACAAAATGTTTGTTAACTCTGTCACCAAACATTAATTATGGAGAGAAAAACAAAATATTTGCTACTTCTGTCATCAACCATTACTTCACACAGAATTAAATATTAACTAATTAATGGCCCAAGTGGCAAAAGTCGTTTGGCATTTTTTTCTGACACAGTGCAAGTGTCAGTATTTCCAGAGTATGGGACAGGGTAACAGGTAACAAGACACTTCCTTCTAAATCTGGACAAGGAATGTATACATCTACAGTGACCATCTCACCTGAGCCATGGGGTAGATTGGACCAGGACTGAATCTCAAAGCCACAGCCGTAGTTGTCTAACAGCTGCTGTGACAAAGACATAGAGGAGTGGATGTCCAGCAACTCCACACAAATGAAAGCCGCTTTCAGCAGTGAGCCTGGGGCGTGAGGCTGGCAATAATCTTCCAGGTCTGACAGGCTGCGACACTCCACCTCAATGTTGGCTGAACCCTCGTTGATGATAGTCAGACGAAGCAGCGGTCTGTCATCAAACAAATATGGAATATCAAGCCTTTAACCTTAGAAGTATCAGGAGGCTGATCTGGCTGGAGACTCGCTTACTATATTTTGCATTAGAATTCCTTTTCAAATGTTATACAACTATAGTAAGAAAGAGCTGGATATGTACTACATTTAGGGTTAAATTGTAATTTCTGGATCATCAGTGAATATCAGAATGATACCGAGATAGGTTTGCAGTGGCAGTGGTTTCTACTAGCACTTCTGGGGTTAAAACCTGAACTACTTCGAACTCTTAGAATCTGAGACACTGATTTCAACTGCAACTTACAGACCATATTAAGAAACAAAGTCCAATGACTTCAAATGACAGTATAGGCAGAAACTGACACTATTTTTCAGCTAGAGTTTGAGTCCGTAGTAAACTGATTTCAGTAATATTGTGCAATCTTATGAATTCTGGGTAATTTCAGCTGAGAAAGCAAAAGGAAACAGGACTCTGGGTATGTTATAGTAGTATCATTCTTTTGTAGTTAGGAGAAGATATTTTGAAAGATATTGAGACCTATTCGAAAAGAACTTTGATTGTGCTCAGAGAACTGTAAATTTCATGAAGAATCCAGTAATGCAAGCAGCTCTTAAGAAGAAGAGTAGATTGAAGGCAAATTCTTCAGCATAGATGTCTAACAGATTAACGAGCTGGATACTTGATGTCAATCACTTAATTTCACACAGTTGTCATGTGTCTCCAGCTTCAGTTCCATAACTGAGAAGGCCATAAAAGATTACTTTGCCTGGAAGAAGCATGGAAAATCAGTTTATCCAAAACTACTTTTTAAAGAGAAACATTGCTAATAATTGTATGAAACTTAGCATTTCACAATGAACAAGAGGGGGTGGGCATATTAGTTTCACAACAAAACAATACATATTATTATGGAGCAACAGGTTTTAGGAAAAATTCAAATGAAAGACCCATTGTATACACTGATGCTTGAATATACTGAGTCAAATCTGGCTCTCTTTGTTTTATATTGGGACTGTTAAATCACATCTAGACTTAAGAGTGTGCCGTTCCCTTCCCGCTCCTCCTGCTCCCCTCCCCCCTCTCATCTCAAAATACAGTGTAATTAACACCAGTTGTAAAATAACTATTTCAGAGCAATGAGTTAGCATAATGATCACATTTGGATTAAAACATTGTGCTATTTTTCTGAGTTTGCAGCCTACTAAGATGGCCAAGATGCTGTTATAGGAACAGTTAAAAGAAGGCAGGGTTTATAACAGGCGGTCTGAATTGACCAAAAAATAAAATGCTTTCATGCAATTGTAGGCTGCCTTACACTGACAAGGGTGAAAAAGAACTCTTAAAGGATGAAAAGGACATGAAAAATAGCTTGTTATAATATTACAGTATTGACAAAAATAAAATATTTACGTCCAGACACTAAAGTTTATGGAGACTGCCTAAACAGATGAGCCATTTTCTCCTTTGAAAGGCAAGAACTTGACCGAAACTTTTCTGTTATGACTCTGTCGTAACTATTTAATGTAGGAAATGTCAGTGAAGATTTCGGATTATCACCAGAAGATGTTTTTTTAGACAAAAGAAATTGAAATTTAAACCCATTTTTTATGGTTTCCTGTGACAAGAAACAGGTGAATTATGTAGTGATAGAGACTTTATTAACCTGGCTCATATTAAAGACCACGTTCTGAACTTGCACCACATATCTTAAATGATATTTGTAACTAGTAGCATTACTAAGATATTCCCGTTCAAAGTTAGCAGAGAAAAGTAAATTTTTATCACTGCCACAAAAAAATGGTAAGATGTGTGCTCAGGCGTGACGATTCGCCATACCTGAATAGGTTTGGGAGACGGTGCAGGCACTGATGTACTAAACTAACTATAGCACACTCATGTGGCTAGCAGGGGCGAAAATTGTCACCAGGATGTACGCCGTCCGCCATTTTGTTTGTGCGCGGGAACTCAAACCACAGACTAAGAATAAATGAAAAGCCTGCCTTGTTAGGCACGCATTTCTTGCACATTAAGATAAATAGACAACTCAAAGAGAATATTTTTATCCACATTCATCACTCATACTTTACTCAGTTCAATATTACATCCATAATGCCTTCTGAGATAAGTTTAGTATAATATAAGCATGTAAATGTGCTGCACATATTTTAAAGCCTACAGTGTTGGTGAATATTTATGTTGTCTTTCTTGATTTTGCACTAAAATGTTAAATCCTTTTCAGAGCTTGTGCAAGAGGAAATGTTATTTTAGTGCATCAATGGCAGGAATAAAAAACACCCTTATAAGGCACGTGTTTCTTGCGCACTACGATAAATAAACAATCTCAAAGAGAATATTTTATCCACACTCATCAATCATATTTTGCTGAGTTCAATGTTACACACACACAGACATACACAGAGAAAAAGAGTTGTCATTAAGACTTTTTTTTTTTTTTTTTGTACAGCAGCAATGAGAACTTCAGAGTCCATATTCAAGGTCAAAATAAAAGATGGGGCCGGAAACGACTGAAATTTTAGTATTGCACTAAGGACACCAGATATTTTTCTTTTCTTTTCTTCCTTTCTTTTTTTTCTGACTGATTGTGGAGAATGCAGAGAAATGGAGGGGGGTCATTTGTAGCGAGTCCAACAGTATTGAGATGGATTAAATTTCCCAGTTGGCAAAAAAGGGCCTGACTGTGCAGTGAAAATGACCCCACTGTGTCTACCAGTGGCTTGGGACAAAGTGCTCCTCTCCGTTGTCTTCAGTCTGTGCAAGAAACATACACAGTGAAAGTGAAAGCTGTGTTTTGTTTACGGAATTTAATCATTGTTCCAAGTCTTCAAGAGACTGGTCAAAATGCAAAGTAGTTGTGCTGCATGGGGTGGGGCTGCACAAATCG
Source organism: Peronia peronii (assembly GCA_039654565.1). NCBI lineage: Eukaryota > Metazoa > Mollusca > Gastropoda > Systellommatophora > Onchidiidae > Peronia > Peronia peronii. The sequence continues at coordinate 545 of JBCEWB010105745.1, read as the reverse complement.
TCAGCAGAGAAAGGTTGTTTCAGGGGGACAGATTACCTTTCACCGTTTTCCCCTCTCTAAAGAGAATCTCTTGAAGCAGTGGATAATTGCTATAAGACGTGAGGACTATAAGCCAAATTCTGGAAGTCGACTCTGCAGTCAGCATTCTGTCGAAGATGACTTTGATAATGAAGGCTTTTGGCACATCCTTAAAAAAACGGCAGTGCCTTCCGTCTTTTACTTCCCTGCTCATCTCCAGCCTAAAATCAAGTCCCGGCAACGGTTGATCCGGAATCCCCGCATATCTGTGCAGAGGAAGGTGGCAGTAGATGTAAAACCAACTCCAGTTGACATCTTCAGGGCTTTCAATCATGACCAGTGGCTACTGCAAAGAACAGCTTCAGGAGCTGAAGAAAGTAAGCTCAGCTCTTGACGTAGCCAGAAGCAGCTCTAGAACTACCCTGCAAAACATACGGTGCAAGAAAAGCAATGCCAATCCCTGAAAGCTATAATATCTAACTTGAAAAGCAAGAATTTAATTGACAACACTGCTCATCAGATGCTGG
>JBCEWB010105712.1:0-11984 GCA_039654565.1 Peronia peronii | reverse complement strand
AGACAGAATGGATGAATGAATGAAATAGCGATAAATAATAAAGAAAGCAGGAGAAAATACATAAGAAATGATACAGAAAAAGGAAACACAAAAGAAAGAAAGAAAGAAAGAAAAACAGACAGACAGACAGATACAAAGAGAGGGACCAAGAACATGGGGAGGGGGGAATAGACTGGCAGAGAGACAGGCAGACCAACTGACAGACAGACAGACAGACAGACAAAGAGACAGACGGGCTGACAGACAAGTGAGAGGTGCATCACAGAACCGCTATAACCTTTGGGAATTGGAGAAAATTAAAGTGGCTCAGCGAAAAATGATTGCTCACAGTTCCCTAAATTTACCGAACAGACAGCGCGTAAGCTTTGGTGTAGTGACACAGGTGCTCGCGAGAGGAATGGAGGAGATACAGATTGTCTGGAGGAGAAATACAAAAGAGAGGGAAACGTTTCCATCACGTTGTACGAAAATTATAGAGAGAATCAGGTAAATAAAGACCTGAGAAATTAGAGACATCAGGAGAGAGGATCAGCTATAAAGAAGGGAGGGAAGATTAATCCTTTTACTGCCAAAGACACATGTGTGGTCATTTCGTTGTCTCCTCTATATTAAAATCAACAACCTTTTGCCAACAGTTGATAACCAACTATCTTTGTTACCAGCGGTATTTTTGTTTACTTTGATGACGTTTCTAACAACCAAATGTAACTATCTGAATTAATTAGTAGTAGTAGGCCTCCGTCGGTCCGGGTCGACCATGGGTGATGCGCCCTAATTGTCTGCTTCGCTGCGACTGGAGCAGCGTCGTGTGCCGTTGATGAGGCCAATCCTGGAATGGCAGTCCCTCCCGCAGTAGCCACATCTTTGATCAGTCCCTGGAAGACTGGGGGAGCTCCGCTCTTTATTTGAATTAATATCTCAAAACTAATCTTAGCTGTAGCCGTGGCAGTGAAAGGGTTGAAAGAGAAAAAGAGGGGCGAGGGTGGGGGAGGTGGAGGGGAATCAGAGACAAAAGAGAAAGGTGGGAGGCGACAGTGAGAGAATAGGCCTGGTGAATAAAAGAAACAGGAAGGTTTTGAGACAACAAGCGGGAAGAAGAGCAAAAAAAAAAAAAAGAGAAGACAGATTTAAAAGAGTAAGCTCCAGGAAAATAGAGACAAAGGAGAGGAGAGAGAGAGAGAGCGAGAAAGGGAGAATCAGTCAGGTAATGAATGACGTGAGGTCTAAAGACAACAGAGAACTGAAGAGCAATAGAGGAAGGGAAAAAACAAAAAAGATTTAAACGCGGAAGAAAGAAAGATAGTCGAAGGAGAACGGAGACCTAAAGAAGCAGCAACAAGAGAGGGTTGAACAGAATAAAGGAGATGGTCTTTGGTTATGTTACGTCTCTCAACCTCCTTGTTGGTGATTATCTCGATAAAGGAGATAAAGAAAGAGAGGAGGATGGATGCAAAATCAGAGAGAGAGAGAGAGAGAGAGAGAGGTAAAGAGAAGGAAAAAGACAATAAAAAAAAAAAGCAAAGAGAAAAAGGAAGAGAGAGGCAACCAGATATCCACATAGATAGACAGACAGTGAGGCAAAAAAACAAAAAAAAAAAAAAAACCAAAAAACAGACAAAATGTCTGAAGGTTCGATAATTAATTGTCAAAGTCTGTCAAACTTCACGATAGTAGTGATATGAAATGACCAACAGATGACTGAATTTAGCGACGATACATCATAATTTCATGTTTGTGATATGATGTTTGGGTGGTGCAGCAGCTTTTATAATAGAGTTCACCAATATCCCGGGAAATCCCATCGTCTCATGTCCTTGCCTTGCCTGGGACGTAAGTTTGCCTCATTTCTTCGCTTGAACCTGTTATGGTGGGTAAATATTATATGTTAATAAATTTAAAGCCCATTGAATCCAGATGCCCTCCAAACAGTAGTATTAGTGAGTAGTGTCAGGATTTAATGACGTAGAAAAACGCCTGACATACTTCCGGCGGAAAATCCCATCGGGTTTTACAGATTTCAGAAGATTTCAAAAAAACCCGAAGCGGAAGTACGTCAAGCGTTTTTCTACGTCATTAAATCATTAACATTACTCACTAATACTATTATATGGATGATATCTGGGTTCAATAGGCTATGAGTCTGTCACTGATATTGAAGAGTTTTGTCACAAATTTCTAACCACCGTAACAGGGTCAAGTCAAGAAGTGCGGCAAGGCCAAGGTGGGATGGGATTTCCCGGGATATTGTTGTGTTTTATTAAAAAAACGATGATAGTTATTTTTTTTGTTTGTCTTTTTCAGACGTTTATATTTTTTCTTTCACCTTTTTTTTAAAATGATGATCACGACAACAAGATCTTGCTAATAATAAAATGATAAGAACAGTATTTTAATATCAGAAAGACAACAATGCTGGTAGAATTTACTTCTTTTCATCGTTTTTTTAATGGCGGTTATATGGAGAGGGCGACAGAATACATATTTACAGGAGCATCAGTCTGTTAGTGTCACTGAATAAATCGTGTCCCCTCGGGAGCTGTGTAGAATGGGGATTGTCTTGACCAATCCTACCACTTCCCTTTGTCAGATACACGGGATGTTGAAATGGCAGAGTAAAGAAGTGAAGAAAAAAAAATCCCTTGTCTTCTTGAAATTGGACAGATTGTCTCAAAATAATGATATTAATAATAATAATCATAATAATAAAACCCAAACTAAAATAAGAAGAAAATATTTTCCGTGCACACTGATTTCTTTTTTTTTTTCCATTTTAAGCGTGCTTGCTTAACACCGTTTGTGTCTGGCAAAGGGGAAATAATAGAGCTGGTCAAAATGCAATCCCAATTATCGCTGTATTGGTAGGGACAGTCCAGACTAACAGTTCACACAGACATTGCAACACTCAAACAGTTTGGTGGGTGGAAACATCCCAGCATAATGTCAGGACTAGCAGTAGTACCTTCCAGTGGCGATAAAAACAACCGAGGGTAGAAAAAAAGACAACACTATCGTAGAGCATTGTCTCGATCGGTTTTTAATAATCATCATTGTTTTCATCAAATGTTGTCACACTCTTTCCCCTTCTTTCTCTCTATTTTTTTTCTCTCTCCCTCTCTCTCATACATATATACACAAACACACACACAAACACATATATGCACGTTCAAAATTATTATTTATGTGAAGGAAATCATTGTCGGTAAGTTATTATACTGTAGCATGGGATTTTTTTTTTTTATTCTTTTTCGCAAATATCAAAGCTACATTGTGAAAGAAACCCGAAATGTACAAACCAGTTTAACCCCTTGTAATTAGAGGGGAAGGAGATAAATGCTGAAGGGAGGGGTAATGGGGACGAGCAAGAGTGATCTTAATTTCTGTCCCAACCTAGGCACAATAAGTCGATGGCCGATCGAGTAGATGCCAACAAACGCAGTGTGCATTGTTGTCCTTTTTGCACTTCTTTTTCACTTCATGCCAGCTATTTTTGTTTTCAACGAATAGTTTCTCTTTTTTTTATTTTTCAATGATTTATTTGTGCGTTTTCTTGTGGTAAAAGTGGAACCGACGGGACTGACGCTGTTACCAGCTGTTGGACAGCAAATACAAAATTATGGTTTCAATTAAGGCTCTTTAGACAATTGAAAGGGATTTGGACACTGGAGGTCTGAAATCTTATTCAGAAATGGGTTACAATGCTTTTGTGAAAAATGACTATTCGATCCACTGCCTGAGAGAACTGCTGTGAATAAAAAGATTTTGTATGAGAATTACGTTTGTTGTTTATATTAACTATTACTTTGCCGGGCTGAAATGGTCAACCTACATTGTCAAAGACACTGTTGTCTATATATCTGACAGAAGACCAGTTTTATGCCAAACAATGTGATGTGCAATAGTGTCTAATTTTATTCATATTATGTCCTTAATTGAACTATTTGAAATAGTATCCCTCAGTTGTTTCTACCTGTGTTGCGACGCTTAGGCTTCTGGTGTTAAATAGCCCGTGACAGAGTGTGGCGTTTTGGACATTGCTATTAATGAAAGCAAATTATTACATGGTTCTGTCTTGACTGTAACATTTCATGACTGGTTTCAATTATCTGAAATTGTGAGCCAGCTAATGCATCAGCCTCAGTATTTTGCTTTCTTTCTTTTTCTTTTTTTTTTTTTTCCCCCCTCACCATCGCTTTGACCAGATCTGAATTTTTAGCATTTTTCATTAGCCTGCGCAGTCTTACGTTGTTTTTTTTTTTTTCTTTTCTTTTCTTTTTTTTTTTTGAGTGAAAAAGAGGGGCATGAGAGGCGCGAAAGAAATCTTGATATAATAATCCCACATCGTGACTTAAAAAAACAAGAGATAACTAGAGGAGACGAAACGGAGGGAGGGGTGATGGGGGGAGGGGGAGGACACGACAGAAAGACAGAAAGAGACAGAGAGAGAGAGAGAGAGAGAGAGAGAGAGGGGGAGGAGAGAAAATAGAAGTGTAAGGAAAAGAATGACATAGCAAGAAGTACAGTAAAAAAAAAGTAGAGAGAGAAAGGAAAGAGAGAAAGAAAGATGGCGGATAGCATCAGGGAAAAAATAAAGAGAGAGAGAACAGTAGAGAGAACGAAAGAAAAGATAAACAGAAAGAAAGAAAAGCGATATGAAAATTGTTGTGTGGGGAGGAGGGGGGGGGGTGGATTGGGAAAGTGGGGGTGGGGCTGAAAAAGAATGGAACAGTCAAAGCGGGAACAACAGAAGAAAAGAAAACAGGCAGAAAAAGAATCTGGTATCCCATCCCAGTTCCTCTCTTTCTCCATCACGCGAGGCGAGGAAAGTTTAACGCAGGACCGCTTTGGTGGGAAACGTGAGCGATCCGTCGCTGCAAGTCCTCGGCTCAGCAAACTTGTCGGAGCGCGTCAGACCCCCGCTCTTTTCATCCACCCTTTACACCAGTTGCGTACCTTGTGAGTTACGTGTATAATATGTGTCTCAACTTAGATGTTGTTATATTATAATCTCTCATCCTAATAACATTAGATTCTCATTTAGCTTGAGGTCTGATCCGCACAGTGGATGTTCGATTGGAAAAATACGCCTGTACAAGTGAGTTGTGTGTGATATATTGTGTTCTGTTTCACTGTTATTGTTTTTGCTTTTAATTATAACTTCTGTGCATTCTAATGAATACAGCTGAATTTAAATTATATCATTATGACGTGAAGTTAACAGATTTTGTAATTTTTTTTAAAAAACATCCTCACGTCCACAAACGAAATGAGAATAGCTCTAAATACCATCTTTATATACTTTAAACATTGCAAATGTTCGCAAAACTAGTTAATATTGATGTAACAATATATTAGCTCAGTTAATTAAAGATACCACGTCAGTGATTATTAATCGGTATTCCAAAGATAATGATCCTGTGGATCAGGTGCACAATTCAACTTAACTGGCTTATGACTAAATTCATGGTTTAACCTGTGTTTCAATGTAACTTCATTTCGCAATAATTAGTTTTGTAAGTCGAAACATTTGACGGATAATTATGAGTTTAACATAACAATCTCACGGCCCGCCCTACATGTTAATCTCATAATTGGTAACATTACCCAAAGTGTGGGTAGGAACGAATCTGGGCTGTGAAATTTGACGGGCATTGATCTGTTGGATCTATTATGATGATGTAGAAGGTTATAGTAAACCATATATCGAAACCAATTCATAAATAATCGTTGTGAAAATCCAGCACACGATTATGTATTTGCTCATTTAATTGGCTTAATTAAAAACAAAACAAAACAAACAAACAAACAACAACAACAAAAATAAACAAGCCAACAAACAAAATTATACGGTATATTATTCTATCCTTTTTATTATTTTTTTAAACTTATTTTATTTTTAAAATTTTTGAACTTTTTTATTTGCACTGTCAATCATATTGCCTTATAATTTGCCTTATAATTCCAACAACATAATGATAATCAAAACAAACTGACATGACACTGTTACTTTAGGTCCGGCTTTATCACGGGTGAGAAGTATTCATTTATTTTTTCATCAATGAATTAAATTATCCTAAAGAGCCATTTTGCCCGATCCATCCATCCAAGCCACTTGATATTAACTCCTCCAAACAAATGCACACAGTTAAACTTGTTTTATTAATTCTTGATAAAAATGGGGTTACAATGAAAACAAAAGAGGGAAGAACAAGCTTAAATTAGTCGTATAATGAGGTAAGAATGATACATGTTCATTAACTCTAGAGATGTCAAGAGCAAGTACTTAATTGTCAGGACTGTTAACATAGCACTGTTTAAGAGATGACCATTTCTTATGTGTTGAGCTGTTCAACTGTGAGTGCCACACTATGTGCTGTTTGGTAAAAACTTGGAATATAAAATGCAACAACGAGTCTTTAACCATACTGATTACGTGCTAGGCTCGCCTTTCAGCCGCTATCTCGACCATACTGGTCCCTTTGCCTAGACAATATGACAACATAATCAGACCCAGTAAAGCCAGTGTTTGGAGTCAAGTATTCTGTATTTATTCAGCTGTTCCTGTCATGACTGTCAGTATTATGGGCTGATTAGTGACGGACATATCTGATTACTTGGTCATTAGTTAATAAAAGAATAACCTAATGTTGGGGATAAGATGTACAGTTTCTCTTTCAGTCAAACTGTCATAAATTAAATAGCCATTGAGTTAAAAAATTACTTTTTTTAAAAGTTCACCGAAAGGTGAGCTTAAGCTTAAACGATGGTTTCGATTGGAGATGAATGAGTGAATACGTTGACGAGCATACAAATGTTGTGGATTGTGAATATTCATTCATTTTCATTGTGCTTGCTGTTTTCATATATGTTAATCATATCCCTCATGATAAGGCCAAGAAATCCCAGAATTATGTTGGTGGTTACACCGAGGAAAGATGGGGTAGGGGACAGAATGATGAGCAGAAATTAATTTTGGATTTCTAAAGATTCTACCTCACAGCGGTATCACTGCCTACTCCTGAAACGACTCAGATCTATCTACGTCATGCATGACGCAGATGAATGATCTCTTGTTATTGTCTCTCCCCCCATCCGAGAAGCCTAAGCAACGCACTCAGTGAGATGGTAGAAAATATAAAATACGCCCTGACTACTGCGATCAGATGGTCAAAATAGATTCAGTGATCTGCTGGGGCCAGATTTTTTTTTTCGACCACATAATGCATCGTTTGATTTGATTCGGGACATCGGGTTAGGCTTTATACATTCTAGATCTAGATTCTAGACTCCAGAAGGGATGTTTCACATCAGGCCAAGTGACTTCAGAAGGGTTATGATTAGGGCTAGATTTAGGATTGGGTTAGAATTAAGGTTAGGCTATAGGACCAGAGATAGAGTATTAATTAGGGTTAGTTATGAGGTTTATTTAAGTGCTCTGGAACGTTTAGCTAGAAAAATAAGATCATGTGGTAGCAATAGACCATTAGAACTATTTTGACTACCATATCGCAATAGCCTTGTCCAGAAATATAATATGCATGTGCATCCCTTGCAAGATTCAGTTTTTATTATTTTTACAAGACAAGATGAAAACTACTTACTATATCGCCCTTTTGGGCAATCATGAACTGCCAATATCTTAGCATATATTTCAATAATGTCAGGTGATTTTTGGTCGTTGATGCATGGATGGTTATGATTTATTCTCTCTTAGTTTGCATTGTACTTATCTTTCCTACTGAGGTTATGAAGTGACATCATAAATCTGTTTCTTTGATGCTTTTCCTCAATGGTTACCTGTAACTCACTACCTCCTTTTGATATAACAATGCCTCATTTTTTATTATGGCCTTAATACGAGTATCAAGTCTGCCTTGGATCTTTGTTCTTTGCTTTACTTTTTGTGTGCATCCCGGTTAAAGCTCTGCAATTTTACCCTCATAACATGAAAAAAGACGTTTCTCGTTGTCAGACACCTTGATTATTAGGAATTTCTGTTCTTTTTTTATCCCGTACTATCTCTTTGTTTCCTTTGTGTCAATGGAATTTTGAGTATGTACCGAAGACCTTATTTTGTGGAAGCCTAGATTCCTTCTGAAGCTACATACTCTTGCCAGCTTATACTTGTATTATTGTTATTTCATCGTATTGTTCGTCTGTGCATGATATGGATTATGTGTTTTGGCAACAGAAAAAAAAAGAGAGAGAGAATTCGAGATAACCACCTGCAAGAGGTTGAAATATGTAGCAGAAGGAGAGAGAACACACAGACAGACACTAAGATTGCATACTTATATTTATATGCTTATATTTGTGCATATTGGAGTAAATATTGAGAAATGGCAGGCAAGAAGAATTAACTTTTTGTGTTCTTTCAGAGACTCGGTCAATATCAAGCAATAAGAACTATCATTTTCAAATGGGCAAATATATTCCTGATGTTTTTCATGATCTGCAACATTCCTAACCTTTTAATTGATTTCCGTGTTTGTTTTACAACCAAGGTATTTATCAGTTATCAACCTGCCATATGCCTACTGTTTGATATGATGTATATTAGAAAAGTTGGATAATCGTGATTACAGCTATTTTGGAGCCTTATAGCTATTTAGTCTATAAAGGTCTCAAACATGCCTTGGCTACTATAATATTATCGCCGTCTAAATTTATGCTCACATCTTCAATATTGTCATGGTCTTGTGTAATTCATATCTATATATACATACAATATTATACTCATTCGTTTTAAGTGGTGAACTGACAGATTAATTATGTTTTATTCATGAATGATGTCTTTCTATTATGTAGATGGGGCAGTCAATGGATACTCTCCAGTAGTAGAGTGCTCTAATGTTCATGACCCATAGTGTCTGTGCCCAACACTTTATCCAACCATATTAACCCTTCGAGTGTGGAGAAAAAGTATCACCATTTGGGATCCGAATGTGTTGGGCTTTTTAAAATAGCGGATCAGCACAGTTAATGCTCCATTGCTCAATGGTTGAGTGAATTATCTTGCCTGGCAAATTAGTTCGTTAATACCGGTATTTCCATTATCAGTCTTATTTCATTTTGTGCTTTACATTCCTGTTCAATGAGTCAGGGCTATTATCATTATTTAATCATGTAATCAGCAAAGTGGTTGCTCTTCACTTTAACACGACTTATAGGGGATGTGTGAGGGAAAGGAGGTAGATTGAGAGCTAATGGACTTTTCTTAATTGGCTTTAGTTACTTTACAGAATTTCACATCCACTTCTCAAATTGATATATCCTCCCTTGATTTCTGGTCTATCATCACGCTTCATTTCTTGAACCCACGTTTGTGACCTCTTTGATATCATGGAAACTTGCTAGGACAAACTATGGGCATTTTCCTGCCTTGTAAATTGGGCCGTTTCCTAAGAGCAGTCAGATGCACTGAAGGCGATTAAGACATGGATGCCACAATGGTCATCATTCATCTGTTTCTTCATGGTCGAGATTATCATCAACATTAACATAAGATTTTTATTGAATTCTTTTTCTCGTCCTCTTCCTTCGTTTCCTTTTTTCCCCTTCTAATTCTTCATCTAATGGCCTAGCTGCCTTCTCATCTACTGCAGACGACGGGAGAACCCAACAACAATAATCACAATGATTATTGTCACGATCATTGATGAACTTGGCATCAAGGGATTGTATCTTCAACTAATCTTGGTCTCGTGAAATATAAGAATATTTTTTAATATAAAAAAAAAATAATAAAAAATACTCTACTCATATAATCTTCCAACTCAGCCCTATATCTGTTGATAAAAAGTGTCGAAGTGCTTGTTATCCATGATGATATAAATATTAATGTTAAGCAAATGTTAATTTATGCCTCTAAGTGTTATAAAATGAGTCTAATGTTACTTCAGTAATAATGATCACGTCTGATTAGATAAATCCTATCAGACTTGTTGGAAGAGATTCTGATATCGGTGTTTTCTTATTGATTGGTCTTATCCAACATGGGCTCTGTGGGAGATGAGAATCATACTTGTTATTGATGGAATATTTAAATTTGCAGCAGTATGCCTTTATCAGCAGGCACCGCCTACTACGAGATTCATTTCAACTGCAAGACTGGCAGATTATTTGATTAAAGGTATAGACGAATTTTTGTTAAAGGACGACCACATTTTATATTCGCTCTTTTCTTGTGTCACCGAATACCATAAGTTGGAAGAATACTGTTATTATATCTTGTGAGATCCTGCGTTACGGGAAATTTCAATGCAGTTGGCAAAAATCCATACCATAGATAATCGTTGTCATTTCAGAAAGCTGGAAATTATTAAATACATTGGTCAATGTACTAAAAACATGAATGCACTGTTATTTCATAATCTGCATGGATTTGAAAATCTGGGGCTATCGCCATTTTACGCTTTTACATTTACCCAGCATGATTTGTTTGCATTGATGTATAAATTTACTTGCCCGTTCGCAGTCTGTGATAATGTTCAAGGCATTGATGTGCAAAGCTAATTTTCTGAAATTTATTATATTTGCCATGTTTGAGTTTGCGGTGTATGGGATTGTGTGGTTGTATGCTTTTCTGTTGGCTTCGTTGGTGTTGTTGATATCTTCAGTAAACCAAAAGATCACATATTAGTATGTTTTCTTGACCATTTGCAAATTTGAAATTTAGATATTTCACATGAAAAACAAACATTTAGCAAGAAACAGGACGAAGCGGTCTTGTCTTCAACTTCGGGGAAACTTTGTGTCTGCCATGGCAGCCTAATTGTTTATATCGTATTCACCCAATCTCATCCGCCCCCCCCCCCCAAAAAAAAACCAACATAACTTGAATAACAATTGAAGGTGAGAGTATTGATGGTGACTGCGATACTTCTTATTTGCTGCAGTTTAAACTTAATGGAACATACAATTTTACAAACGTTTGTTTCTGACATATTTTCGGCTACTAGACTTTTCTCAAGTTTTCAGTCTATGTTTCAAATTTACAAAAACAGTAATGTTACATACCAGTATTATATTTGAGTAGTGGGTCATTACAAGTGACAACATTGTTGCATAATATAATAAGAATAAGATAAAACAATTCCCACCATTTATAATACTGAGTTCTATGTCTGAGGAACGTGACTAACTTTGCCTTGTATAGAACCATTGTAACAATGTAACACAATGGCCCAGCACTTTGGGGGCAGTTAGCAAATACAATACAAGAATAAATCTCGCACAGCGTCCAAGGCTGAAGTTTGATGTCAGATCGGAAACTTCATCCTTTGGTTGTGTTATGGGAATTTAGATTTAGTCAAGCTAGTTGACATAATTGCAGCAATGATCATTACAAAGAATGGTAATCTGACAAAAACCCGTATGACAAAATTTAATGTTGTCAGTCATTACTAACTTATCCATGCTTTATGAATAATGAAAAAGAAATTATTAAGTAAACAAATAAACAAACAAACAAATGAATAAGTAAATAAATAAAGAAATAAATAAACAAAAACAAAAAATAAACTGTACAAATAAGATTAATTGCTTATCAATGGGGAGACATAAATTTCCCAGCATGTTATGACAAGGAATGTTATGTTTCCTATGAACTGTTAATTGTTTTTGTCTGTTCTTTGTCTTCAATTCATGCATGCTGTTCATAAAGAACCTGATATGTTAAGGGTTAATTAACAGTGTATACTATTTCAGGCTATGGTATGCCTCCTCTTGTTACATCTGCAATAACTGTGAAAAGTCAAACGTAAGCCTATAAAAAAGTAAACAATCAATGGAAACAAACATACATAAAGCCGCGCTCGATCTTTGAGCCGAAGTGGCAAGTGGTAGCTTGCAATGGTTGAAAACCTACAGTCATTAGATCACTAGGATCTGTCTGCAATAATAGGAATATGACAGATGTGGTAAACGTTCACAGGTGAATAAAGGGGAGGGGAGAAGGGGAGGGAGGGCGGGGGGTGGGGGGGGGG
>JBCEWB010105700.1:0-27025 GCA_039654565.1 Peronia peronii | reverse complement strand
ACACACTATTCAAAAGTATTATTTGCTAATGAATCTTAGAGTTCATGAATTTCAAAAAGAAGCCTGTGGCGATTCAGCTGTCATTCTCCCGTATTATACTCTATATGCCACTGGAACTTTCAGTCAAGGTGAGCACGGAGGGTGACTTGGACTGGGATGGGAGTAAAACAAGTATCAGGTAGAAAAACATCTTTTGTGTGTAATATGGCAAGGAAAGAAATTAAGTTAGCAGGGAGCGAGGCAAAGATTTAATCAATGGAAAAAAAAAAAAAAGTAGGGATGATGAAGAAGAAAGAACAGAGTAAGATAGTAGAGTTTCTCAGAAGTTCGTTATTCAGACAAACAGATCAGCTCTACATCATGAACGATTGCGCAGACAAAGCTCAAAGCCTATCATAGCATATAGAGGTACGACTTCACTTCCAAAAAGGAGCACAATAATATGAATATAATACAATATCTCAACCCCCCCCCCCCCTTCTCTCCCCCTCTCTCTCTCTCCGTGGCTATGTGTGTGAGTGTATATGCGTGAAAGAGAGAGAGAGAGAGAGAGAGAAAGAGAGAGAGAGACTACCAATGAAAAGACACGCACTAACACATACTGAGAGGGGGGGGGGAGGGGTGCAGGAACGGGAGAGAGAGACAGGTGGCAAAGTGGAGAGGGTGAGAACAGGGAGATGTACACATCCAATTTACATATATTACATGTATATGAGAGAGGACAGAGAGAGCACAGAGCGTACGTATAACGTGAATGAGAAGCTAACAGAGTGCAAGCGAGTAAGTGTTTATCTCCAAGCTATAACCTCACAAACAGGAACTGGCTGTCAGATATTAATGCCGATTTGAGCTTGCAAAGATAAGCATCCGACTGAAGAAGAAATGCCAGCATTTTTGTTGCCACATTCTTTGTCCATCGTCTCGATTAGCTGTCTGATATAATAGGGATCCTCTATTTATGCATATTACATTATATACACTTCTCCGAGAAAATGCGTTGAAGAACGTCTGCTGGGACGCATCACCCACCTGAAGTTTTGGTCTAGTTGCATGTTTTTTGCTTGTTTGTTTGTCTGTCTGGTTTTTTTTTTTGTTTTGTTTTCTTTTTGTTTTGTTTTTTGTTGTTGTGTTTTACATTTTATCACTACTCAATTCAGTGAGCCTGAATGGAAAGTGAATGGGACCCGTAAGATGACATCAGTGCATTTAGTGCTCCTGTGCATCTACTGTCAGCGTATGAGCGTAATTATTTTCTAACCTCTCAATCAAAACATTTGAAAACGTTCCAAGAAAGCATGTGCATTTTTTTTTTTCTTGTCTCTTTCTAGGAATTCTGCAGCCTGAAATATCTCGGGTTATGTGCCAGCCTCCTCTACTGCTGTCATATCTGTGCCGATATTTTATTTTTATTTGTCATTTTTCACTCCAACAAATTAGTAGGCAGACACACAAACAACAGACACATAAAGGCTAGCGGGCTGGCATACGATACACCTGACAGGCCGAAAAAGACAAAGACAAAGAGAGAGAGAGAGAGAAAAAGAGAGAGAGAGAAAGAAAATGAGAGAGAAAGAGTGTGTGTGTTTGGGGGGGGGGGGGGAGGGGGGAGGGTAAACATGAGGCTGAGTGAAACACGCAGATTCATCATGTTATTGCCACAAAAAAAAAGCAAATTCGGATGTGACTGTGAGTGAGAGAGGCCAACCTGTTCCGTTGTCTTCTCACCTAACTATCTCGTACATCCGAGGTTCGCGCCTGCTTATCACAATATTCCATCTCCACAGTGATAACAGTGGATCAATGATAACGTCACGCTGAGATCGACCATCGATCATGTCACTATTATGATTATCGTGGCTACATTCTTGATCTCTCTGCGCGTCCCTCTGCATAAAATAAAAAATTCCTGAACACTTTTTGCAAAATCTGAAATATCAAAACCGGAAAATTTGCAGGGATCTTCCTGAGTGCCAGAATATTTCAGCGAGAATATTGAGATACGCCAGCTCAATTTTGGACCAAATCAAATTTGACTTTCATGGCAGACAATGAATAGGATTTTTCTCTCTATCGTCTTCCTATGAGATATTTATTTACACATAATCATCATAATACATCAAATTTCATTGCGACCAGGTATCTTCGGTCGTAGACAAACGTTTTGGGTTTTTGTTTATTTGCTTGTTTGCTTTCCATTCTGCCAAGCAGGAACTGAAACCAGGGCTAAAATCAGCAACAGGGAGCACTTTTAATTTAATCACGAGCAAAACAGCAAGGCAGGTATCATAAAATGACCATACATTCTGAAAGACGATCTCTTGAATATAAATTTATAACCAGCTGGTACACAAGTGCCCACCATTATTGTAATCCTCATTAATAAATTAGGCCTTACTGAGAAGTTATAATTTTTGTCAGAGATAACCTGTGGCGTGGAAACCAGCACAAGAACACCGATATCACGGGCGATATCATAATTAATAATATGGTCGGGTTGAGTGAGAATGGCATATGCCTCGAACTAGTATTTCTGTCGTGTAAAATGCTTGTTGCGTTCAGAATATTTATTCTCTCCTTGAAAACTGAATCCAAGGAAGGCGCAGTAGACTGACAACTACCAAACATGACAGAAAATTTGTGCTAACTTGCGACTTGGTGTTATGGAAATAAATCGTTTGCCAAAATCAGCGGAATAAGGAGTTCGAAATCAGATTAAAAATGACGAAATAAAAAGTTCTGATCATTAATTGCTGTACCATCACAAAATTATTTAGTCAATCAATCAAACAATCAACCTGTCAATCAATCAATCCATCAATCAAACGACCAATCAATCAATCACTCAAATAAATCAATCAACTGGTCAACCCGTCGATCAATCAGTCAAACAATCCATCTCATCCCATAATCTGATTTGATGATGTGACCGGAGGTGACCAGAAGAATCAAAATGGTCCAAAAACATGAACGTCAACTGTTGATTTCTCTATTATCAGTTTCAGATCACTGTTGTTTTCAGCATGTCTCTTCCCCTTCCTGTTCTACTACCTATATTCCACCTCACAGTACAGAAACTCAACGGGGATCGTTGACAGGAGAGCTATTTAATTATAATCAAACCCCAGAGGAAGCAGCGTTGTTTACAGTGTCCGTGACGTCAGACGGGCAATCTGCAGGTTTACTGAGGAAGAGTTTGGCTGCATTTACGTTTACATCCGATCTACAAACAAGATCTTTTGTTTTAGGTGCGGCAACGACTTGGTGCGAGAGGCCAACGCTTGCGTGCATACGTGCGTGCGTTAGAGAGATAACAGACATTTTTTAGCTGAGCAGTCAAAAGACGCATGCTATGCCAGAGGAAGTCTTTGATGGGTGTCTGAGACTAAGATCTGAATGTCTGAGTGATCTAAGCAGTTTGATTTTCGACATGATTATTATTAATTTATTTATGTTATCGTCTTTGATGTAACTAAACAGAGATGGTGGGGCGTAGACATAGCGCTGAATGGACCCTTTCCAGATAAGCCTTTTCATCTATTTATCTTTAAATTGCCAATACATGTCCCTCTGATCTTCGCACTTCCCTACCCAACCGTTTGTCTCTCCGTCCATCTTTCCGTCCGTCCCCCAATCCATCCATCCATCCATCCATCCATCCATCCATCCATCCATCCATCCATCCATCCATCCATCCATCCATCCATCAAGCCGTTCACTTTCTTCTACTTATAAATCATTTATCTGTTTACCCATCTGATATTCCTTCTAATCGGCTACGCAACAATCAGTTCTGAACATCACCTAACTGAAACTTGGCCAACGTCACAATGCCCTCTTAAAATATCGCTTCCTCTTCCCGCAATTCGTGAGCAGTAGAGCACTGACTCTCTTCTCAACAACTTTCGATCCTTGTTCACACCAGTCTCGATACATATATGCGTTTCATATACAGTCCCAAATGATATTAATATTTGGGCTTTCTCTTCACTAGAAAATTAAATGTCCAGGATTGTCCTCACCTATACACCTAACACACTGCCAGCTGAATTTTGGTAACGTTAGTTCAAAGTAAAAAGACCTACGCCTATGCCAACGAACAACGTTTCTTGTTTGTTCTTATCTGCCGAAAACTGTCACAGACAAACACACCTGACATTGATTACTGTACAATGCATCCACATGCCGAGACCCGAATTGTGCGGCTCCTGCTGTCTTTGAGAATGGCATGTTGATCAAACTGCTCACTGTGGGTAATTAGGACGTCCTGTATTCATCATGTCAGCAATCCAATCCTAGTCACACGATGTTATGAGGAATCTGGTACGCTAGCAGCCTAGCATGAACACTCGGAGATGCTTAATATCCATCTCCGTCAAAAACCGTCCTTCTATAAATTACATAAGTCAAATATCCTAAGGATTATCTAGTCAACCATCACTTACATCATATTCTAATGTATCCTAGGGAGTATTCAAATTTTAATCAGGCGCTTTCGGACCACCCGCTTTTTTATCGCGTGCCACCTTAGTTTCTCAGCTTGCCTCGTCATTTGCCTTTGTATCTCTTTCTTTTCCTCTCTTTCACTCTTTGTCTTTCTCTTCCTCTGTCTTCCTCCTTCCCTTCCTTTTTCTTCTTTCATATACTGAGGTCGTCCTGTTCTCCTTAATTATGTGCATTCATCTACTGTTTTTATAGAGTAGCCGACCGAACACGACGTCATCTAATTTTCTGAGGGGGTGATTAGCAGCGGAGATAATGACCGCTAACATTACTGTAGAATGTGTGTTACGTGTAATTTTCTACCCCAACCAGTCTCAGCCGTGGATCAGGGCGAACTGAAGGACAAGTCAAACAAGACGAAACCCTCGTGGCGTAAGGTCGACTTCACCGTACACTGGCCGCTTCAGCAACACGACTAGATCTACATCCAGTGGCTGTGGCTGGCTATAGCACGGCTGCTCACCTACACTGCTGGCTGGTTGGCTGGCTGAATGTCCGACAATTATTTCTGTCAGACATGATGATTTACTGCACTCCCCACCCTTTTCATACAAACGCAGACTGTACTGCTTCTATCCCGCATGGAATAACATGATCGCTCATCGTCCTGTGGACACGCCCGCATGTCAGAGATTGCCGATAGCAGCTACTGCCTGAAGGAGAGAGGCAAAGAGAGAAGGTGGAAGGAGGGTATAAGGAGGACAGACAGATAGAGAAAGAGGATGGAATGGAGTAAACGTAGATGTTGCAAAGACATTTGTTGCTGAGCTCTTTGTCGCCGCTTTTACCCTGTTCAGTCAGCCATATCCACATCCACGTACATGTACAAAACAAACAAAACCAAAAAAGGATTTATAAATAATTACGATTTTTTTTTCAGAAATACGTAAGAACTACGTCAAATTCAAAGTACCGTACTGTGAGATCTACTGAGAGCGTCTATGCGGTTTGTGCGCAAAGCTAAATTTCTGCAGTTATTGACCTATCTCGTGGGCACTGGCCTATCATATCTGTTCAAGCTTGCATCACGATTCATTTACCTGTAGAGCTAATGTTTAGCGTAGGTCACCATGTTCGTGTGCTCAGTGATATAGGCTACTTCACGTTCACGTGCAAACCTGTCTGGAATGGACTTGAGGGGAATGTTTTTGGTGTGTGGCCTGTAGTCTTAAATTTTACTTGAACAGCCCGTCTTTTATAAGTTGTGTACGTACTGTATGGGCGTATGTAGGTCGGTGAGGCAAGGGAAGAGGACAAATCAGCATGTACAGACATGCAAAACTTTACTGGATTTGCACAGGTAATAGTGCTTCGCTATTAAGGCAATGTCACGATAAAACAATAATATGAAGCACAACGTTATAGTAAACAATCGTTCCTGACATTCCCCCCCCCCCCCTCCTTTTTTTTTCGATCTGGGAATGCCATTAACCTAGTTTGATTCCAATCATATTCGGGCACGACCAACAAATCTCAATCCTCATGTAGCTGCTCGATTCATAATACAAAGGTATATACGTCGAGCTGGTATGGAGAAGGCCCGATGTGTGTCTGTCTGTGTGTGTTTCGGGGCGGTTTACTTGGAATGCGGTTCCACGATATATAAACGTGAAACCATGCAGGAATGCTATGGATACTAACCGATCAATCCCTCAAGAAGTAGAGAACTAGACTAGTAAATAAACTAAACAGGCTAAGGCATAGTGGTCTTGCCTGTACAGAACTAGACGGGCGTCGGGTTCTTTTTAAGTGCATAGATCCACTGTTTAGATGTTTCCTCGCTGTGCGTGTTGAAACTATCTGGAAATTCAGCTCTCTTTACCTAGCTGGGGAGTAGGTCAGATGAGGCTGATAACCTGAGGTATTACTACTGTGACATGAAAGAAGATGCCTACCTGTTTCCCTACAACGGACTGCCTGAAGGGCCAGGACCATTTGAAGTCGGCCTCGATAGTTTTGGTGAGACCGGCTGGAGAGATAATATCAGCCTACTTACTTCGTGGTTCCAAATTAAATTTGACACCGTGACTTTGATTTCATTACAGCCTTTCTGTGTCGGAAGAAAACGGAAGCAGGTGGCAGTATGGTCTGTTAGACTGGGAAGAAAATTTGTCTCGACAGAATAAAATCATATGCCACCATTTGCACTATGGACTACGTCATATACTAAATTGAAGCCTCACATGGTGCGATCTGCTTTCTTTTCCAAGCGGTCCTGTCTGTCAGGGTGAGTTACCATCAGGCAAGTAATGGTTTCTTTTTACACATTATAAACGTCTAAATACATGGCGTACATCACAGATCCGTATGTCTAGGTAAGAGTCATTCAAAGAAATTGAAGGGTATCATCGAGGCATGGACAATGATTGCATGGATGTGCCGTTGGTGGTGTTTTATATCTAAAATTTGTAAATAGGGCAGGTATTCGGTTTTTGTTGAACGAGGCATCAGCACAGACACGGCTACATTGCGCCAAGAACGGTATTAATGACATTCGGGCATTAAAAGAATCTATCATAATGTGCAATTCAATTGAAATGGCATCAAAAAAATGAAAAAGGCAACCAAGTGCTATCAAATTGACTGATATTTCAAGAAAAGACAGCATCAGATCATGTGTTTGTCTCTTGGTCTCCAATATAAAAGGTATCCTGGTCTAAGATCTGAGAATGCAATGGACGATGTAAACAACTGTTCCTGTATTATATTTAATTGTTTGTTTGGCTAAGGTAATTCATGCCAATTTAACAGATCACTAACAGTATTT
The DNA here is from genome assembly GCA_039654565.1 of Peronia peronii. Taxonomy (NCBI): domain Eukaryota; kingdom Metazoa; phylum Mollusca; class Gastropoda; order Systellommatophora; family Onchidiidae; genus Peronia; species Peronia peronii. The sequence goes on along the minus strand of JBCEWB010105700.1, from coordinate 19,758 downwards.
TCTGCACAACAAAACGTGTTCATGGAATTAGATCTCATGTGTTCTAAAGCAAGGAGTCCTTGTCCAGCTGACGCAGCAGTTTGTTTGATAGCTGTGAGATCAATATCGCCCCGCCTGATCTGGGCTTGTTCCTTGACAGAGCGGTACGAATTGCAAACGCTTTACTCATAATGCATTCAGATCGTTGTGAACACCTCAAGCATAATTCTGCCACACTGGGGTCTTCTATGCAATCCATTTACATTTAAGTATTTAAATCATCACTCCTTGTGCAGATCTGTTTCGTGTCAATAGCCCTGAAAACAACCAGATTGTGGAAGAACACAGATTCATCATTTTGTCTTCCAAAGATGCTAACCGTGATGCTAGAAACCAGACACTGAGTGAAGCTAGACATCGTTGAGGATGCTTAAAACTTCAAGATATATCAATTTTTATCCATTTCATGATTAAAATATCACTTTAATACACTGTATGCAATGGCATTTTCTGCCTACAGAGGTAAGACTCGGTTACTGACAATTTGACGACTTGAACAACTTGCAGGAAAGAGCTGCGTTAAGCGTGCTAGAACTGCCGGCCGATTCGACGATGAAAATGTCACAACAAATAAGGGCAGAATTTACATTCATACACTGGAATATTTTTTTTTTTTTATAATGAGGCTGACTTGAAGCAGGCACATGGACATCTTGACTTGGGATGGGCTGAAGAAAACAGACAGTTAGAATCGGGAAGAAGTAAAGTGTAATTATATTATTATGCAAACGCTTTTAATATCAGGTTATCTCGTGTGTTTTCTCTCGTATATAGATCTATGTTGGGACTACAAGAGACAAATTAGGCATAATTCATTTCTATATGATGTAGTCTGACTGTCATGTCTCAGCAAGTACGTGTCCGCCTACTATTTCCAATGATTAGACTTTCGCTTCTGAATTATCACTATTAGCTGAAACAGTAATTCAACATCTTCAGATTTGATTACTGTCACATAGGTTGATCACTAAAAATGTTCGCACCAACACGAAAAACTGCGCAAAATCACTAAATTCGACAAATAATCGAGGCCAGATGGAGCATACTAAGCCTTGGTATTGAACAGGATAATCTGTACATGAGTTATTTGATGGTTTGTTTATTTTATTTTATTATTATTATTATTACTTAGCTAAATCTGATTAAACTTGGAAGTTATGGGCCAAGAGACCACCCCCTATAATCATCGTCAAGAATGTGATTCATGGAATTCGAATCCTCAAGTGGAAAACGTCCCGTCCACTTATATACCGCGTTCCTTACGCACAAAGGAAACAATAAATTTATACATACTTTCGCACAATACCTGACTTGTAAACAGCGGTTGTCGATTACATCTGGAGATTAATTATCGAACCATAAAAGAGCAACAGCAGGCACTTATTCATTACTTTATTGGTGTAAGAAAAGGATATAATCATGCAGACTTTCAACACGATGCAAACATATTTTGTGACGTGAAGGTGAGATGTGGGTGGGGTGGGGATGGGGGGGGGGGGGAAGAGGAGAAAACACTTGCCCGCCATTACATGCAGCAAAATACATGCAGAACACCGTGAATTTCTGTGAATGTACGGCGCAGACAACAAAATTCCCCAAAGGCCGGTATATAATGTAACAAGGAGATAGAACAGCACATAAGCATAATACATGAAACAAATAACCGTTTAGTAAACGAGAATGTCAGTTTATTCACATGTCAAAGTAGGAGTTATTTCACAGGTCAATGTTCCATGCTATATCTTGCCCTAGGAAATAAAATTTTTTTTTTAAAAACGCGCTTTCATTCTTAAAAAACAACAATAACAACAACAACAAAATATTGTTAGAAATCTGTTGGCAGCAAATAAGGTGGTGACAGCCAACAAGTCTTTAGCGGGAGGTTTGACATCCATGAGTCAAGTACTACAGTCACGGAAGGGTGCAGGCAGAAGATAGAAGGAAGGAAACAAGAAAGACTTTGCTTCTATATGTGTGTATGTGTGACGCAGCCTGACACTGGATAGCTTCGATGTCATTTCACATTTCATCTCCTACACTTTCCGTGTGTAACTTGTCACCCTATCCACATCCAAGCCATTGATAAGTAGATCTCATTTACATAGGTTATTATCACGACAATGATAGTTCTGACACTAACCTGTTCATATGACTTGTTATTTGAGCGCAATAATCGATGCGCACTGACACTGCCGTCCAGCCCCACCCTCGCCTTCTGTAAAGACTCATGACTTTGCCTTGCACAGATAGGTGGTGGGTGTTATAGCACTGACAATGTTGGTCCTACCCTACCCAAAAACTGCTCGTGTGATGTGATCAGGTCCCATTAATTGTCACAGAGCAACAATCAATGTCTACTGACACTGTTACCCAGCCCCACCTTTGCCTTCTATCAACGACTCTTTTACAAAACTTGTACGGGAGACCTTGCTTTATACAGATATCAGAAAGGTGGCATCTGTCGCAATACTGACAGTCGTGGTCCTTGGTCCTAATCTGCTCATGTGATGTGATCAGGTCCGCCCCAGCTGTCAGCCTCAGCTGTCAGATAGCAACATTAAAATGTGCACTGATACTGTTACCAAGTCCTAGCCTCACCTTATACTTAAACTTTACATTCAATATACATATAATACAATATTATAACTAAGTACACAGAAGAGGTCTTCCGTGTTCAGACAAGGGACAGCCATCCCAACAATGATAGATCGTGGTTCTGACCCTAGCCCGCTCTGATGCTGTGATCAAATTGCTGATCTGATTCGAAGTTACTGATTTCCACAATGATGCTATATAACAGACCTTGCTTTCTTCAAATTGGCAGCGACCGGCCTAATCCCCGTTCATATGACGCAATCTGATCCCAGTTCCAAGCAGCAATCATCAGTTGTACTATCACTAACCAAGTGCCAGCCTCGTCCACACCGCCTCCTATGTAAATATATACAATATTTAATATGACACTATAATCCTAAGAGGTCTTGCTCGTACAGATAAGTGTCGGCTATCACAATAGTGACAGCTCTGGTTCTAGCCCCCTGGTGCAGCTCTAGTGCTGTGATCTGGTACCAGCTGCCAGAGTGCAAACCATCAATATGCACTGACAATATAACCAAGGCTAAGCCTTCCCCCTACATCAAGATTTGCCTTACACAATAACACAATACCACACATAAATAATATTGGGGATCTTGATTGTTCGATTAGATGGCTGCGGTATCACGACAATGACAGGCCTGATCCTGGTGCAAGGACGTAAATCTGTTTACACGAAAAAGTAGGAAATATTTCAGCCTCCATTTCTCCGTGCAAAATTAGAGATGCGTATTTTAAAATAAATAATTAAAAGAAAAGAAAATTTAAAATATATAAAAATGTAAAAAGTCATGGCCAGCAACAAAGACGGCGACGCCAAAATGTCTATTTTTCTACTAGAACAGGAAGTTTGACATCTGATCTCTCCTGGTCCTGGCTCTAGCCTGTCTATATGCTGTGATCAGGTCCTCGATGCCAGAGAGCAGCAATCAATGAGATAATGCCTGGATCGATACTCTTACTTATATCTAATTTTAACCACTTGCGTGCTTCCTCAGGAGGCGTGTACTCATCTACAACCACAGAGCTCGCCTGCTCTCACACACTCTCTCACACATTCTCTCTTTAATCTATTGATCTGCATATTTCTCTCTCTCTCTTTCTCTCTCTCTCCCACGCCCGGGAGCTAGTTTAAGTCCATAATGACTGACACACACAAATTCAATGACACAGTTCCAGCGTAAACGACCACGACAAAAGAAAGCTAATGGCAATTTGGATTCTTTGTAGTACAAAGCTCAAAACAATGTTGAGATTTATCTCAAAGCTTTTAAGTAGTAGGATCAGCAGGTCTATGTGTCAGCACATGACAATATCAATCACTACCACTTTTCCTGTGACAAATGTCACTGGTATGTCATTCAAGAGATTGAAGTCAATCTCGACGCTATTCGCAGCAATGTGATGACAATCTGACCGGCACATTCCGTGGTATTATCAAGTCACGCCTAACATAGTGATACACCATGAACAAAGTAAAGGGTAAGAGATCATACTAAAAGTCCAATAACGATGACGACAGTATATAACAAGAGGGTACTATTACTCCTGATTCTGTCACAAGAACGATTTTGTCTCGATTATGTGGCACAGTTCAATTCTGTGGTACGATCTGATGTTTTTTACTCTTGGCTTCTATTTCTGTTATACCTGCAATAAACTTTGGATATATATTGGTATAGGAACAATTATCAACACACTATCGAACTAGCTATTGTCTACTTTTCCTTTCCTACCACACATTCAGCTTTAAAGAAAATGTTGCCTCTCTAATTGTCTTGACCATTGTGTACTTCTCTTTGTGTTGCCAAACCTCAGGGCAGTAAATTAGTTTGTTTTGTGTCCAGACATAGAGCCGAACAAACAGCACCCACAAAAATACACAAGGCAAGTCAGTGTATAGTTTTTGCCCACTGACAACAATGTCGGCATGTGATCGATTAGCTGCAGGAAAGCTAACAAGGTGCGTGATGATAATACATCAACCGCACTGGCATTAGCTGACCTGCAGTGTCCAGTTGGTCCGATCGATTTGTTGCAGTTGTTGAAATCGGTCCCACAAGAAACACTATTCGCTCCACACAGCAGTCTAAACTTGCTAGGCACCGTTCAAAGCCCGCAAATGTCGCACCTAAGCAGCGATTAACTTGAGAGAGAGAGAATATGACACACGGTTATAATTTGGCAACTGCACAGTTTAATGTCCACGTACATTATTACTTACTACTATTCTAGCTCAAACCCCTCAAGGCGTCCATTTGTCCATTGCGTGTCAGTTCCTTGTTTATGCACGTTTATTTACAAATACATGTAGTATGATAGGAGAATGACATTCTAACAGTAACGGTGCTTTAAAGAGCGCCATCCCAAAACTGCACCCATAGATATAGATTAATTGACGTGGTGTGCGACAGGAATACCGATGATGTGCCCGCATGAATTAACAACGTTCGAAGTAAAGCTGCGCGATTTTAAGAAATGAAACAAAAATGGCGAATGACTAAGCGTCCAAGCAAGCAAATGAACTTGGTAGGCTATTTCTTTGCCTATAAAATGGTGCCAAAAGATGGCAGCCACGGGAATGGCATTACTGTAGGATGCAACTTGGGCACTGCTGATGTCAGTAGTAGGAGCGACACTTACGTACCAAGGAGAAAACTCTCTCTCTCTCTCTACACACACACACACCTTCACACATACACATCAAAACCGCACAGCAGCGGAAATCGCGTCCTTTGGTCTATCACGCCGACAATGCATGCTTTCTTGTCTCTGGGTTCAATTCTTATTGCCAACAGAATATATCTCTGACAATTTGTCAGCAGTCTAAAACTACTTATGATGTCTGTGAGTGTGAGATGGGCTATCCTGCTGTTTGTCGTAGCTTATACTTGGGGAAAAATTTTTTAAAAAATCAAAACAGCTACTGGAAGAAGCCAACATATTTTCTGAAAGATAGTACCTGTATCGTGGCGAGCTAAAAGTTAAAACCCGCCTAAGATGAATCACGTCTGAAGCCAGAAGAACTCACTTTTAATTGCTTACACCTAAACACTTAACACAAATAGGCACTCTTACACAACCAGAGAAACAGCAAAATTTCATGAGCGCTGTTTTGACGGGGGATTGGAGGGGGGGGGGGGGGGGGGGGTTACAAACAACGTCAGCTCACTCTTCATTTCCTACACACCCTTCTCTCTCTAACAGTCATAAGTGCGTCGTTCTTACTGGTACCTGAACGACTGGGCGATCTGTAGTAATTACTTTGTTCATGACCAGCAAATTAAAGTTCGATTACAGTTCCTTGTGACTCATAAACCTTTCTTCACTCGCTGTGGCAATGAGGTCAAGCAGACATTGCCATTTTAAGTCCGTGCGTGGTGCTAGCACATTAGGAAAGCTGGATTCAATTAAAAACTAACAATAAACGAACAAACAGGTCGGACAGGGAAAAGAATAACAGGTCAGTTCCCTCGCGCTTATACAAAGACAGAGAGATAATGAGTGAGTGAGTGAGTGAGTGAGTGAGTGAGTGAGTGAGTGAGTGAGTGAGTGAGTGAGTGAGTGAGACGGGATATTCGTCTGTCCCTCAATACAAAATCTTACGTCCAAAACAAACAAAAACAAAAAAAGTGCACGAAGCAGGATTTCCGTGTTTTGCCAGCTGCTCAATGGTCTGTGCTTGGATGCTGCCTGCCAGGTGCCACCTAACATTACCCACAGAATCCTAGCAGTCTCGCAGTGAGCGCTCGGGCAATGGTCCATTTACATCCATTAATCTCTGACGAGAAGGGTAAGCTCAGTCACTAGGTCTCGACAACATGTAAACAGCATTATTTATCTCATCTTTAATCCATGCTGCCATATCTGAGAGTCCCTCCCCAGTCCATCCCCCCCCCTTCCCCACCCCCTCTCTTTTTCTACCTGAGCATATGAGATGAATAACTGGTTCCAGTGTTAATTGCACTGGGCTATCTATGGGATGTGGAAAAATGACGCCTCGTGGGTGAGAAGTCCAAGAGGATTTTATATAACCATCTGAGGGCAACATATAAAGAAGACGATCCGCATCGACTTTGATTTTTTTCACGCCTGTTGAGCAAGAGTTTACGGTATTATTGTGTACGGTCATCAAAACTCAAGAAAGAAACTACCTTTGATTTGAACTTCGTTTCTTCGAAACGTCTTCTCAATCTAACAAAACGTTGACCACGCGATTCAAGTGACCTGCCTCTTTCAATTGCATTGTATCGCAATCTTAATATAACAGGTGTATTTACATCACCATGTCAGTTGTGCTTGGTTTAGATTTAAAGACATCAAATATAACTATTATGTTTAAGACGATAGTATACAGGATGCGTGTCACTACAAGAGCAGTTACAACTTCATGGTGGAGAAGTAACTACCTTATGGCTGAGTAACACGTCAATCCTCGGGTACAGGATGCAATCACTTTTGTCATTTTCAGCAATGAAATGTCTTATATGACAATAGCTCCCCTCCCGTATGCATAAAACAATATCCATCGATCTCAAAATTTCTCTCAACGTTCAACTCTTACCATCTTTGAACCACCTGGCTGAACTGATTATGCCCTGTATAGCTCCGCAAACACTGAATACACAACTTGACAGTGCTGGGCTTAAAGCTTACATTTTACAGAGCTCTCGCCAGACAAAAATGATCCCGTGCAATAACCATAGCACAAGAAAAGACATTTTATTACTTGAATTGGAATGTTCTTTTCTTCAAAATGTCTTCTCAGTCTGGGCGAAACGCTGATCAAAGAATTCAAACTTCACTAATTTTCAGTTGTACTAGTTTCTCTATTCAAATCTTTACAAATTGTGCCATGTAAGAAAATCTCTTCAACTTCATAAGATAGAGTATCTAAAGCACACATTTTACAGAGCTGTGGCTAAGCAGACATGAGATAGCTTTGATTTGAAAGGTCAATGAGCTATTTTGACGGTCAGCCAAATTACTTCTCTTTGCCAAGTATAAGAGGTATTAATAAGACAAGCGTTGTAAAGGAGAAAAAGAAATTCTCTTGCTATTTGCAATATGTACAACAGAAAATTGTGAAAAATTCACCAAGAGATGAAAATGTTTTTTTCTTACCCTGATAATTTTTTCATAATGTTTTACTAGTCACATCCCCTTTCAAATAACAAGAGAAAAAGTGATTTTTCCGTTCATTGCAATGCTTGTCTTATACCTCCTATACTTGGCAAAGGAAAGTAGCTTAGCTAGTTGAAAAAAAATGGCTCATTCCCTACAATATCTCGCCTGTAAGAGAACTGCTCCTAAGACATGGATAGTGCAAAGTTTACAGCTTAATTCTACAGAACTGTGGCTAGGTAAAAATCATCTTGGCTAAGCTGGAGTGACGTGTTTACATGCCAACAAGTAATTACCAAGTGGTGCACGGAGAAAATAACATGGCTTTCGATGAGTTCCAGACGGACATCACAGGTACAAGTTCTGGCCAGTCAATCATTTCCTGTTGTCTCATTATGTAGTCCGTTCTTTTATTTCTCTCTTTCGGCGTTCTAGTTTTCAATTCCTGACCTGATAAACGGTGCAGGTTACAAACCCTGATAACCGTGCAGCCAGTGAGGTGTAATTTGCTAGTAAGCCGGATGAGTTCAACTGTGATAAGCTGGCTCGTAGCTCATTGAGCTTTTTCTTTCCTTTTTTTTTTTTCAGTTAAGGTTAATAAATCAATTTGCTTTGCTTAGGACATGAAGTGGAAACAAGTATTTCAAGAAGGGAAAAAAATCACCTTTTTTTAAAACAAAAATTGAAACGTGCCAAATTGTACAGGGATTAAAAAAAAATAGAATGAAAAAAGGAAAAAACATACACTAACATGTAGTTTAATTACATTTTTAAAAAATCCGAATTTTCCACTGGAGAACATGTTCTATAAATTTGAGCAAACGGTGATTTTGTTCCTCACGATGTTTTTTTTTTTTTAATATACCACACGGTGCTTGCCAAAGGGGGGTAATTTGACTGACTTTTAAAAGAAAAATGATTTATTGGCTTTTTGAATTTGAGAGTGCAAAAATGTATTTAATTTTCGTGCTCCAAGTAGCACTGCATTTTTTATTCCTCTTCTTAACACCTGTCATCTCGACCCTCATTCTGATCCACTCAGTTCAATCGCAAGATTCAAATGAAAGCAGGATCTTAAGTCCGTCCTCCTCCTCCCCTCCCCCCCCCCCCCCCTTTTTTTTTCAATCTTATAGTTTTCATGTTTTCTTCTTTTCTATACAGTCAAGGGATTAAAAAAAGAAAGAGAGAGATTATCTGTGACAAGTGTCCATCATAAATTCACTGAAGCGTTGGCTGAAGAAGAAGGTAGAACAACTGGCAAGAAAAGGAAGGGATTATGAGGTGGATTTATTCATGACAGTCTTCATGGTCCCGGGAAATCACCTAAATAGTTTGCCATTCTGCCCTGAACTCCAGATGCTAAGTGAATTGAGATCCGAGCAGTGATTTTATTATTTGCTAGTACAATATTGATTTCTATTCACAAAGTAGCACGCATAAACTGACCAAAAAAAAAAAAGTTCTCCAACTCGTAGGGTAACCGAAAGTTAATGTCCAAACGTTACAACAACAACAACAAGCAATTACAGAATGCGAATAATGATACCAAGCAACTACAGAAAATAATATAAAAATAATAATAATAATAATCTTTTTTGTATGAGTCTGGGGTATCAGGAAGTGGGAAAGGAGGGCGGGGGGGGGGGGGCAATAAATCAAGCAGAGTCTTTAAAATGTGGCTGATTACGGAGGAACGCTTCCAGAACTTTGTCAAAACAAGCACTCGCCATTACTCAAACTCAAACAGCCTGCATAATTATGAGATTGCAGGTCAGGGAGGACGGGTACACGAGTACACAGTGCTGAGACTTTTGTGGCAATTGTTGACGCCAAAGTTGGCGATAAAGTAAGTGTTGGCAATTATCTGTTAGCTAGGTGAAGCAGTCAACTCAATTCAGCCCTGCCAAATTAGTCTTGCCATTGTATGGTTGTCCATGCATTTGTTCATTATCGGCACTTGATGTCTGTCATGTGGTGAGAAAGCCTAAACTTCATGTAAGCGTAAAAATGCGTTAAGTTGAATGATCTAACGAGGACAGTTTATGCACTGGAACTAAGCATATATGTGCTCTTTTCTGAGCAAATGATACTAATGTTCAATGTCTGGCCAAGTCTTAGTGACCAATTAATAAGGGGAAATGTGAACAATCATGTGAGACCCAAGTACACGATGTGCGTGGTCATTTTCTGTCGCTGACTGAACTACCCCTCGTCTGTGTCTGTGAGTGATGGTTGTTTTGACTTCTTTCTGGTGCGTGGAACTTTCATCCTCACGAACAAAGAGTAATTTTTTCCTTCTTTCTTTCTTTCTTTTTTTTTTTTTTTTAAAGAACGGGGGATCAATATTGACAAACAAAAAGGGATCGAGATAAGGGAGACGGGGGGTGGGGGAAGGAGGAGGAGGAGGGCGCAGATCAACAGCAGAATCAACAAGAAATACATCTACGCATAACAGTGCACGAAACAGATATTACATATATGAGAATAAAAAAATGAAATATATGCAACAGAAAAAAGTGTAATTTGTTTCACATGTCATGTCAAGTTAGTCGCGCCGCTTTGCGCAAGAAGAGAACACTGCCCGTTTGTCAGACATATCAATAATCGCCCTTCAGTATAGTAGCATCGTTGTACGACCATGGAAGAAAGTGCTTTGCGTGCGCGTAAACGTTCTACGGGGAATCAAACAGTGAGTGAGTGAGAGAGAGAGAGAGAGAGAGAGAGATGGGGGGAAGGGGAGAGCGAGAGACAGATGGAAAAACAAAAGGATGAAAACGGTGCTACGCAGCCTGAGCATTCCAGGCGGGTGTGTCCAAGACAATTCTCTTGAATTAAAATTTAATTAGCTTTCCACAAAACACTGACGTGTTATGTTCTCAAAATTGCCAATTAATTCGCTTCAGTCATCCAGGTTTGTGGACGTTCACGAAAGGACAAATGTATGTGAACCTTGATATTTCTTTGAACAAGCGATGAAGAGCTTACTTCCTGTTGCACACCCAGGGCCCAGTTGTTTATATTATCCTTCCCGGCTGGCCTGTGACTGAGCAAGTCACTTTGATGTGGGTCTCATGGCAGCTCACAGTTGCATTCCACCTACCCTTATTCCGGCTTTAACTAGCTCGCTCTCAAGAAGTCGGGGCCCATAAATCTGAGCTTTACCTGCAATACTGGTCCGATATACCTGCATCTGACCCTTACTCCCATTTCCCACGCAAATTACACCATTTCGGAAGATATACAAGATCGTAGATTCTTAAGCCTCTGTACACCAAAACAAAGATTGTTTAGCTGGAGATAAGCATGAAGTGCTATTAAACATCCTCCTTTATATCTGGACTCAGATCTAAAGCAGCGACAACGTTTGCTTGGCAAGACGGAAACTGTTTTTCATAGTTATCATCAACTAAAGTGTCTCACTTAAGAGATGAGGCAAATGAGGGGTAGAGATATGTGGGATGTGACAATGGTTTCACAACTGATGGCTTTTAAGTCGTATGTGGCATATGGGAAGGAAGAGAATTTACTATTCTTCACACTGCACTAACTGACGTGATGGATACCTGGAGAAATGTCATTTTATAACTGATCCTACGGCGAGTAGGATTCTACAGTTATACAATGACAATCGGCAGAACTAGGAACATGTCTGAAAAAGTAGACAAAGGGAATGTTTCACACCTTTAAACATTTTAGTGTCGATTAAAACTGGTGAGAAGACAGCAAATAGACTCTGCACAATTTGATGCATGATGTGGCAGTGGAACCAGCAGTTTCTAGGACCCTGCCCTGCGTCTTCTACCTGGGCACGCTCTAAGCTGGCACACCTGTTTGCGACAGCCTGTATATGTGAGGGTGTGAGTGCTCCCGTATGTGTATCTGTACAGTCTGAGAGCCAGTGCTTGTGCTAAATGAAGGAAGTTTGTTTTATTTTTGTGGGGATAGAGAGGAAATTGGCAGTGCGAGAGAAAACAAAATCAAAAACAACAGAGAATAAAATGAGAATGGAAACACGGAAAAACGATTGTGTGGAAAAAGAAAAAGCAAGTGCGTGTTATAAAAATGTGAGCATGAGGGATAAAGAAAGGGAGCAGAAGGCGGGTAGATCTATATGAACGCATACCGACAGTGACAAAATGCTAAACTCCCAAGAGTGTTTCGTTCATTACGACGAAGTGATATGGGTTGGATATAGATTTATATCCGCATACCAATGCCTGCAAGGTGGCCTGATGACTGGAACAGACAGAGATACAGTATTTACAAAATTCCTTTCTCACAGGGGATTGGGACATTTCTCTTCACATTCATTCATCTCGTATGCCATCTTTCAGTCACAGGAACTTTGCAAGTGCATATAGGCATGAGCGTTAGGAAACAATAAGACCAAGGGAGTCAAAGAGAACACAGAATGACGCACTGTTAACTTACACTCTGACATCAGTCAGTGCGTGCCAGTCTAGGTCTTCGTGTCAGTTAACGTTGACTAGATCTTGACTTAACACATAGCAATTCGGTCGTCGAGATACAGATCTACCAGCAGTAGATTTAGACACCGCCTGTCTTATATACCTACGTTTACTAGACTTACACTCCATCACTGCAGACTCACCCTGAAGGAGATTCCTGCCTGCCGAATGCTTTCATAATCACAGTCTGAGCTCAGCTCGACTGATGATCCACAATTTCTACCAATTCTGTCCCCATACTATTAGTTGTGCGTTACGTACATGTATTACAGGGTTCAGGAGGAGGAAGTCACTGAGATGTCACTGATGGTAAAGTGACAATTATCCCTGTGGGTGTTTTCAGTGGTAGGACCAAGGTAACTGTCAGTATTTAGATTGGACATAATACAAACAAACCTCTTCTGTGGGTTAGAGACCTAACTGAGCAACAAACACGGAGTGAGTGTTCATCCTTACCTTGAGCCGCTGAAGCAGAACAGAGTCCGGCATAGAAGATGTTTGCTTGGCTGCCTTCCAGAACTGTTTCTGGGCAGAGTAACGGTTCATAGGACATATCTTAAACAGGCAGTCTGGGGAGAAGATAGGACAAAACCCCACATAAACAGGGAACTCTTGGCTTCACTAACCCTTAACATGTCATTTGAAAAATTGCCGGAGTGGCAAAGATTTGCTATCGTGATGATAATTGTGATTGTAAAACAACAATTCAGGTCAAAACGCAACATAAGATTGGCATCTTCATGACTGCATTGTAAATAATCTGGAAAAGAGTTCAAACACAATATGAGTGAGTCTTTGACCAGATAACCCTGTGACACTTCTGAGTCTAAACACTACTGCATGTGCAGGTCTTAACAATCTTCCTTTCACGATTTTGCCGTGGAAGGAAGGAAAGGAGAATTAGAAGCGAATGGGAGAAAAAATAAATAAAACATTCGGAGAGAAGGACGGAGATGCTGTATTATGTTAAATGTGACCTTAAAACAAAACTAACTGCTCGCCATCCCTGTTTGAATGGGAGCTCGCAGTACTGATAGTCCCTCCAATAATATTGTATGGGATAACTTCAAACGTCTTAAATGAAATCTGTCGTCATGACAAATGCAACTATCTAAAACAAATATCAAAATGGTGATAATAAAAAACGACTGCAATGTGATGATGACAGTATGCTATGCCTATTAACCCTCTACATAGAACGCTTTCCAAAGAACTGAAACTGACCGGGACTTTTTAGTTTATTCTGTATTGATAACTGTCAAAGCGTATATTTATCCAGCCATAAGAGAGGGAGAGAGAAAGAATGGGAGGGAGAAAACGGTAACTGACAAATCAGTGATCTACTACGGCACGGTATCCCTGGCCGTTACTAATGGCCGATACCTAAGCGGCTGTTGTGGCTAATTAGAGCAGGAAATGTGCCAATGAAAGCATTATCCGGAGCGCCATCATGTGAAAGACTGACCTCGCCTAAATAGCCCTGACAGATGCCAGGTGTGGATGCACTTGTGGATACTTGAGCTTGACTAATTGTTAGCGCATATTCTTGTGGGCTTTTTTCTTACTCTGCTTTCTTCGCTTATTTCTTTTCTTCCTCTTTTTTAATATTTTTTTTTTTGGGGGGGGGTGGTATTTTCTTATTTTGTTTTACGTGTTTCATTCAGTGTACCAATTTACGGCCATAGTATAAATTAAGGAAGCACTATTTGGAAGACTATTGGTGTGCTTCCTTTTAATTGGTTATTATATATTTCTGTTGAAATATTATAAAACTGAAACCGTTCACTGGCAAATCAATCCCCTTAAAAATAAAAGGCTCACAGACTGATATTAATCTAGTATAGATGAGTGTCTGCAAACAATCAAACTGATTATCAACCACTGCTTCCGCCTGACATGTCAACCATAACAGCTGAGACAGCCCTGTAAAACTGGGCTCAAAAGGTTTGAAATATTGATCCTGATTGCATTGCTTCAATTTCACCACAGATAATCAATGCCATATTTATATTACTATTATGCTACTCAAATTATATGTATCTATAATCTGTAATCATAAATTCTCCAGAATAAAAAAAAAAAACTCATCTTAGCCAGCTCGCCCATTGCAAAACAACTTAATCCCGCAGGATTCTGACGCTGGGGAAAATGTGCAATAGAAATCTATAGCCGTATGTGAATAAACTGGGGGAGCATTAATTTATAAAACTCCACATGTATGGATGTTTTTTTCTTCTGTTTTGTCATGGCCTGCTAGCTCGTGAGACCAGCTCTGTTTCCACCCAACCCTCTCTCAAAAAAAAAATCTGGGTTTTACGCAGTCATAAACAGTCTTGAAACTAACACCAGGACAGGGGAACTTGGTCTACATAATATGACTGTTACCAGATATCTCGGGTATTACCTTGAAGGGTGGAGACTTACAACTTTCATACACCCACACTTCAATGTAAGCTTACAAAGGATATGGGGCAGTTTACGGTTAGCAACATCGTTTCCAGTTTGAAATTTGGAGGACTCAATCAACTTTGATGCCCTATAGCCTACACCCTCGACTAGAAAGGTTCGACACTGGAAATGTCTGGATAGCCAAGAATGAAAGCAGGAACGTCTATGCCTCCGTGAAGGAGATGGAGTCTTTTTCCGTACTAACTGTGTATAAATTAGTTATAGACTATTAACTAGTTTTATATTCCGATGCAATAGCAGACTCGGGTAAGATCGATGGAGTACGCTGAGATTGGTGTGGTGTGTGTGGTGTACGGAAGGTAGTCACTCCGTACCGATGGATGCACGGCTTTATGGGTTTGATTTAGTAATTTATGAGACATGCCCACTAGTTCAACAGTGTCACTGGTTGGTGCCCTCGTGGTTCCGTGCTTATCCAAACCAGCGCATGTCAATATTGATCTTCTCAGACTTACTGCATTGTCCTCTCTGAGGTACGCTATCGTGGAACTTTTGATTCGCCATAACCTACTTCAGCTGTCCGTAATGGATTCGGCGTCGGCGTGTTTGTTGACCTGTCACCCCAATGTTTTACGAGGGCTATCACCAATGTAGGTTATATCCTCCAATCTCAAGTTATTACACTTAAGACTTTTTAGAGATCTGGTATGGACTGCTGAACACACTTTATTCCCAGTCAAATAATAAAAACTGAATGACTCTTCAAGGTTCCCTTAGGAACAACTTCCCAAAACCAGACTTTGAATGATAGCGTTGCAACTTATTTACCGCTGAACAGAATTAGAAACCCATATCATCTGTCAGGAATGTTATGATTTTAAGAACTGATAAATGTTCGGGCTTTGGTGGGACTGTATTGCTGCATTTCTAACATTTGTTTCTTTTTACTATTATTATTACGTATATAAATGGCCATAAGCGCTCTTCCAGAACAACCAATGCCCCCATAAGAAATGGAACAAATATTTAAATTCATGAATAAACACTGCAGAACTGTCCTGCCACAGTTTAATACAATAATATTACAGATTCTGGGCATATCGCAATCGTAGCTTTCCTTCCTCCTCTTCCTTTTCCTCGCCCCCTCCCCTCCCCAGTCAATGCCAGCACCCGCCATCTGGCTACCATTAGTTAAGCCGTAGTCGATTTAAGCCAATCTGACAACCAGGACCACCTTTATGCAGTTCTGTTCTGCAGTAACTCTTTGACCACCCTGCAACTCCTTATCCACAAAGTCAGTCATTCTAAACCTTCTATCCATATTCATTACGATTAATTACTTTACAAGTAAAGGAAAAGCATTAAAAGTGAAACTGATAGGACAACAGCAAACAGTCGATATTTTGATGGTAACTAGTTTTGTTTTGTCTTTGTACACTTCCAGTACAGGAAAGTAAAATTTGACAAACAGTATGAGTATTTAAGGGGCCATTAAAAAAAATGCTCCATAAAAATGAATCTGCTACAGATTTCATAAGTCTACTTTAAGTGCAACTCAATGTTTAACGTTTAGATGAGTTGTAAAATACCTCACAAATTGCATGCAATCAACAGGGTGTATACCCAGCAACTTAGGAAATCGAAGAGTATATATATAAATATGCATATATACATTTCTGCCACAAGATGAAATGCTTAGCATAATAATTCTTCCATACATTGCTTTGTGTCAGCAAACATGCTACAAGAGCTTGGCAAAATGTTAACAAGCTATATGAGCTGTCTAGTCAATCTTCAAACATCTTGAAAACAGAGAACAAAGTTTTCATTGCTAATGCTGGCCCATTACACAAAATTGTGTCATTTTTTCCTTTTTATTTTTTTTTTTTTACAAATAGACTTGGCATGCCTAAGTCAACAACAAAGGATCCCTTCAGTTGCTGACCTCTTAGATAGAACACTGCCAAGTCTATGGCAATTTTCCCAGATATAATTTTCCAAAATTAACTGAAATCATCTCCAAAGGAAAATAAACCAAAGCCATAATTTATGCATTAGTTTCTATTTTTGTCTATATCTTGTCAACCCCTGAAGATGACAACAATGTCAAAGGTCACTAAAGACAATGTGCCAAACATGTTGCACATTCTTTCGGTTAGATGAATGATAACACTGTGACATTATCCATGAAACAATTATATTTATAGAATCTATTATTATATAAAGTGCTTTTACCTCTAAATTTCTTCGGCGGATTATTGAGATCCCCTGCATCTGGCTGCACTACTGAACGGTCATCAACCAAACTGAAATAATATTAAAACAAGTTGCAGGCAATTTACAATAAAATTAAAACAATACTGGCTAAATTATTTCACAGATCCAACTAAACAAATTTCATTAAATTTATATTAATATTTCCAAGTTTATTGTGAAAGATTTTATTGGAATGATGTATGTGTAAATGTTCTGTCACTGCTATTTGAGTGGTTTGTCATCAAGGATAAAAAATGTAATGCATCTTGACTGAAATGAAGACATTGCTTGCACTGATATGGACAGTAAAGTATTTTCTTGTCAAGTGTTTTATATCTTATAATTTCACAATTAATCATTGATTTATACAATCTTAACAAGTCTGATGTGAGTGACTGTTCAATTTTCTGTACCTAGGTGGACAGTTGATGGACTGTGATCTAATGCTATTTAATTCTATTTCTGGTATCCTATATTCTCATGGCAGACAGAGTTACATTCAAAAGGATGATATTCAGAAACATAATTTTATCAACATTACAACTGTAACAGAAAAAATCATTTTGATACAAAATACAGATGGAGAGATAATTACATACTTTCTATCAGATGGCAAAGTATTCAAATGAATGGTAAAGTTAAACTATAGCTCTCTGTGATGCAATTATCAGGTGACAGCATTGGCATATTTCTCAGTATCAAAACTAACAAAAATGACAATGATCTATTTGACAGAGATTTAAGAGTTACTACATCAATTATTAAAAATAATATCAATGATTGTCAATGAATTCAAAACTGAAGCTTCATGGTGGAAATGTGACCTTTGCTTCGAAATGGCACATAATTAAATACTATTACAGCTGATACTCATACCACAGTTAATACATATGGGCCAAATAGATTAAAATCTCTACAGGTAAAGATGTGAATATAAAATAATTTTGATGAAAAGACAACAAAAATTTAGCAATTTTATTGAACTATGCCACAATAATAATAGGAGACTTGTATCATGATCAAAAAGACATTCCTTTGATTGGGTGAAAATGAAAGGCAGCGACAGGAGAAAATGTCAAACTCAAAGCCTGTCAAACATCTGAAATTATAGATTCTAATAAATTCATTCCTACTGCGAGGCCCAAAGTAATTTCTGGTATTTTGGAAGTGAAAGAATATCTCTGAAAGTGCTACCCAGTGAATTCATAGTCACATCTGCAATATAGCTATTGAGAGAAACTGAGTAGACCACTAAAAATGAAAGCCACTGAAAGTTGGCCGATAAATTTATCTCGTGGTTTTCTCTTAATATGCTTAATTTAGTAGGCTATATGGGCAATACTGCAGTGTTGCGGTCCCTCCGGCGACCCGGCACATATCGATTACTGTAAATAATAAAATGAACCAGTGCCTACATCGATACTGCGATTATTGTCTCGGCGGTATGCACAGCCGAGGGTCACATCAGGTTAGGGCCAGGGATTGGTCTAGTTCATTTTACAGTAATCGATATGTGCAAGGTCACCGGAGGGACCACAACACTGTGGTATTACCGGCTATATGAACAAATAAAAGCATAGTAGACCCAGATAACAGCATGTACTTACCCCAATGTTGAAAGAAATCCATTTACACTTCCTTCTGCATATAAGGACACAATGTCACCGATGTGTACAAAATTTGTTGCCATTTCGAAAACTTGGCAACTTCCGTGAAACTGGTGTATTCCACAGAAAGAGGAAAACTAAATGCTGGGCATCAGTCTGTCATTTTGCAGCAGCACTGAAATTCTACATCTTCACAAACTGATGGAAAAGACATATTATATTAGATCTACATAGTACATGAACAGTGATGAATCTAATTTTACACCTTTAAAATCCCTTGAAACCATTCATTATATTCATACATGTAATCATTTAACACAATCATGACATCGCATTTACACTGACTCATCTAATATTTGACCTGGTCTAGTTTGACTATAGACTATCTTCTTCATCCCTACAACTTGAAAAAAACAAATCCTCCCAATTCTCATTACCATTCCTGGATTAGATCTAGATCTATCCCACATTTCTACTCTAATCTAGAAAAATATTTCCAAAAAACAAACAGCTCTAGAATCTAGATCTGGGCTAATTGTTTCTGGACTGAATTTACTCCCAAATCTTCATCGATGATGAGATCTAAATCACTAGATCTAGATACCTAGATCTTGCTTACAAGAGAGA
Source organism: Peronia peronii (assembly GCA_039654565.1). Taxonomy (NCBI): domain Eukaryota; kingdom Metazoa; phylum Mollusca; class Gastropoda; order Systellommatophora; family Onchidiidae; genus Peronia; species Peronia peronii. The sequence goes on along the minus strand of JBCEWB010105700.1, from coordinate 632 downwards.
CTGCACCCAATGCACCTATCCTGAAGCACTGGACAAGTCATGGTAAGCCTCTCTAGAATCATGAGATGCCTTTCCGAGGATGATACACATCGCGAGATAAGATCTAGATATAGATCTAATGCGCATTTACATTCTTGCCCAGGCAAAACTGTTAACTTCAGAACTCCTCCGGGGAGGCAAAGTTGAAAATGTAACACTAGAATTAGTCCAACAGCAGAATCTATTCCACACCGCTATCCCCAAAGTGGCCAAGTGGGAGAGGCTAAACTGACTGGAATGATCGTCTGCAAACTGATTAAAATGAAGAGAGGCAACACATTTTAAATCCAGCATCTGGTATTGTTTTAGGAAATGCTAACACAAATATATTCCTCAGCGTTGCATGTGGTATGCAGCGGCAAAAATTCATACCATGAAATAACAAAATCAATTAGGATATTTCACAGCGGCATAGAAAAACCCACACTCACAGTACAAGCCTACCAGTCTCCACCAACACGGAACTCAGGTAAGTGAGGTCTGCCGGAGTTGTCCCTGAGTGGCGGCCAGATTTTTCTCACATTCACAACTAACATCTGAGCCAAAGCAGAAACGTTGATTAAGATTTAACTGTGCTAGTCCTATATTATTGA
>JBCEWB010105689.1:0-11984 GCA_039654565.1 Peronia peronii | reverse complement strand
ATACAGTATTTCTGTTTGTTTTATTGCATTGTGCTTTGTTTGAAGTTTATTGTGTCAAAAGAACAAGGCAGTTGAACAGTTCTGAGCTGCTTGGCAATTTTTTAGAAACACCCTGAAAACACCAGTCTCCGGTGTAAGTAAAATTTCTGAAGGTCCAGTCTCCAGTGAGTTAAGCATTATTAAATATGTAAACTCCACATTTATTTCACACCACTCTCATGTCGTTGTCAAAACATCTCTGAGAAAGTCTCTCCTCCAAAAATCTCCAATTTTTTTTTTAACCACTTCCCCTTTAGAAACTCGTAGCATTTCATTCTGCAAATATTTTTAACTCTTCTGTCACTGAAATGCACAACAAATTAAATGCATTTTTGTGTTGAAGCCAGGGGGATACATCCAGCTCTAGTACAGAGCCTGAATATAAGGCAGAGCAGTTTGAGTGTTTGTCATGACTTAATTAATTGGCTGCCATTACATTTCATTTTAATTTTTTTTAAATCTGTTTTTTATAGAATGACAGGGATGTTTAAAAAAAAAAATGTGTATGGCCATGTAAATAAGACAGCAACAAAATGTTATCTAACAAAATGTTATCAAATGATATAACTGCCTATTTCAGATCACCTAAAGAATGTTTGGATCAAGCTCTCAATGTATTGGCAAGGGGATTAGAAGCCAATCGCCATGACCCTGAGCTTTGGCATAGATATCTGACTTTGTACAAGAAACACCCAGAAGTCAAGGATTTCCCTCAGTTCTGTCAAACAGCCTTAGATTATGCACCATCTTATGACTTGTGGTTTCTAGTAAGTATCAGAATGGAGAGAATTTAGAAATTTCTCCTGGCTTGAACTGAGCACCAAAAACAAACAGCATTGACTGACTCTTAATTTGAAAGTCTCAAATGCATGTTATGGAAAAGGTCAGGATGGAAAAGAAAAAAGGGTCTGAAGGGAGGATAGAGATGAAAATGAATGAATGCTTGTAACTGATATCCTTTATCTTGCTGGGTAAAATCATCACCAGTGGTTCAGAGTTAGATAACAGTGTCACATGATGAACAGTTTCATATACTTTTCTTTTCAGTACCTGTCTTCCCTCAAAGCATACCCCGAGAAAGATGAGGCCAGCACTCAGGCCTTAGAATTTCTGTGTAAAGTTGCCAGTGATAAGAGCAGAACATCGGTGGAGAAATTGACACCATCTACAGTCAGTGCCACACCTTCATCAACAGCCCAGGGAGAGAAGTATACACTTGTAGGATCAGGACAAGGAAAAACAAGTTGTTTGAGTAGTGACGCTGCTGAAAATGACCATGGTATGAATTTGCTGAATCAGGAGAGATCAGTATTCACTTCAACTCACCCTCAGATCCGCCTGGATGCTGCAGGAACTAAGCCTGAGGCAGAGAATAGTGAGAATACACAAGATTGTGATATTGCCAACATGAAATTGGCGGATAGCAAGGGAGACAGTGGCGGGGAAAGTGGAAGTGTTAGGATTGGTCAAGACAAAAACAAGAGTGTGGAAAAGTTGTCCAGACATAGTATAGATAAGAAACAGTTGTCACATCACATGCTAGAGATGATTGTCTACAAGGCAGCGCTAAATTTGCAGACAGGAAGGATCAAAACAGCTGTCAATTTTATACAGGTAAAGCAAATGAGATTTGATCAATGCTAGTTCAAAATAATTGAAAACTGTTGATAATGTACTGTGTTCTCATTTTTTTTCTTTGCCCTAGACTTAGTTTCCAGGGGCCTCCTGACAAGTTGTGCATTGGTTTTTTCCATCTGTCATGGTTGTGGGCTAGGACCTGGATCCTTGTTTTCGTTATCGATTTCTGGAATTGTCCGTGAATCTGCCTATTGTGACTTTTTCCCTTCTCATCTATTGCTCCTTGTAGTACTGTTTTAGCAAGACACTGGATCTTGTTATTGTGCCTAATCATTGTTATCCTTGAGTATTGTTCCAGTTTGTTTATACCTATTGCTCCATCAGGATCACCGCTTAGTGTAGTTATTTGGTACTGCCAGTATGTCATGAAAGCTACAATCTTGAGGTTTCTAATGATTATATAGGAAAAGCTTTTTCTGCCGACATCAAAGACACCGAAGTGAATAATGGTGAGGAAAAGAGACTTGCCAGGAATTACAACATTAATCAGTTCCTAAATCGATAGACTACATTTATAGAGCAAAGCAAAGTAGTTACAACAGATAATGAAAATCTTTTTTCTTCATTGGAAGTCAAAGTATGTGAAAAATAATACTAATTTTCAACTGTTATGTTTTCAGATAATTTTTGCCTTGGCCATATTTTTATATATTATCAATAAAGACAGAGATTTCATGGCTACAAATGTCATGTATAGCCATCATGTATTCACAGAATGATATGGATTATCAGATGATAATTTTACTTTTATTTAGCTGGTCCTAAATTGTTACAGATTTATATAGTGGAATGATGTAATGCTGTGTCTGATTTTTCTATCCTTATGAGTCCTGATTGAGGAATTTGCAGCGATAATAAATTTGAAGTTGTTGTCATTGTTGTTGCTGTTTTTGAATTGTGGAAAAACAACTCATTATTCTTGCTTTTTAAAAAAAAAAGAATTTCTTTGTGTTTTGAAGGTGATGTTGCTTTATCATGATTTTTCTTTTTATCGTTTCTTTGAATGAATTTGGGGTCAGAATAAATCTTTCAGGACTGTATTTTTCCCAAGAGCTCTCTGTTCATCAGGACAAGTGCAGAATTTTTACATTTCATTGTGAGAAGAAATTCAAGATTTGTTTGGTACTATAAACAACTGATATCTCTTTCTTATAGGGAGTGCTGGGACTCAAGAAAAATGTGTTCTCCAAGTTACATCTGGTTGAAGCTTTGACGTCAGCTGACCTCCTTGTGCTGTGGTTGACCTATATCCATGTACTGCAGTGGCACCATTTGCCAGCTTGCCTGTACAGCATGACAGATCAACAACCTGGCAAGCTACTGGCCAAGGTAGGGTCACAGTGTGACAATTGTCTAGAAAGCTGGAGAAATTGACAATTTTGTGGGAATTTACAGCGGTAGACCTGCTCTATCCGCTGCAGAAAAATCATATTTGCGGGAGAGCCAAAACAGGGACATTTCGATCTGTTACTCAGTACATGACAGCTCGTTTATGAAAAAAGTTTGTAAAATCCTTAGTTTTCAAGATACAATCACAGGACTAAGATCAAAAGACATGTCCTGACATCTGGAGTTTGAATCTGACAAAAACTTAATTTGACCTAGACATTGTGTATGTGATGTATGTTTTGTCAGAAGAGGGCAGAACTGTTGAAGCTTGAACATAACAGCGAGCATTTGCCTGGGTTGCCCTGACTATTTGAGAGAGGCAAAATTCAAGCGTTTTTGACTTGAACAAGTTTTTTTTTCCTTTATTTCTTTTTTGTTGCTCACATATGGCTTAGATTTATTTCATTTGTATCTTGTATTATGTAAGTTCACAGTGTATTCACATTTTCGTCCTGTGAGTATGAAAAGAGAAAGTATTAATTAAAAGTGTCATTCTTGATATGTGTAATCAAGGAACCAAAACTCACGACTTTTTGTCACAGTCTCATATGTGTTTTCAGTCATTGTATGTTGTGACCTGTTTAAATGTCAGTTTTTCCTGTAAACAAATGTGATTTACAATCCAAAGTTAGGTTGCTGTCTGTTGTAATTGTTAGAGAATGCATAGTCTGATAAATCTTCATGACTGAGAAGCTGCGTTTTTATCCAGCCGTTCTTTCAAATCGGTATATTTTGCTGATGGAAGCTCTGTATTATTTCAATATAGCATGACATTTTTTCAGTCAGTAAAATTATTTCCCTACGCTAGGTGCAGTGTGGTATAAAACAAGTGTATTCGAGCACAGAAAACTCGAACACGCTGATCTTGAATTCACAGAAATGTTGAGCACCATTATCAGCCCTTTGTGAATTGCTATGTTTCCCATGAAATTTTAAAAAAAAAAATTTATGATATGATGAAAATGTTTTCTTCCTGTCATCATAATTTTTTTTAACTTGTTTCAAATAAAAAATGCGAAAGAAATTTTTTCTTCTTCTTAATGTTTTTTCAAAACTCTATATATATCTGGCAAAAGGAAATAATTTGGCTCATGATTAAACAAAGTGGCTAATTCTTTTTCCATTGTCAGGATGACCTAATTTTGCCCTGGAGCTCTAGTGAATCTCAGAGCAATACGCTGGACCTGATGGTCAGTTTGCACCAGCAAGCAGCCAAAGTGTGGGAGGAGAGTGAGAAGGACCAGGAAACCACTGGTCATTACGTGCAGCTTGTCCAGTCCCATGTAGCACTGTTGGTCTCACATCATAGGTGAGATATTGAGAAAGATGTCTGTATTAATGACCATTTGCTTTTTACCTATAGCACAGGAAAAGGGACACACATATGGTTAAAATTTGTTTAGCCAAGCACGTAGTTCAAGAAAGTTTATGGTGAATACTTGCGAAAGTTAAGCAAATAATCATTACAAAGATTAGACATAAGAATGTATGACTTGTAATCTTAGAATAGGATTAGCTGTTTCAGTGTCCTCATGTCTCAACACCATGCCCTCTGCCAAGGATCAGTCTCGGCTACGAAATGGAAATTTTCTCTATTTACCAGTCTAAGAACCCACTTCCAATGAAAAATCTCGAGCCCAGTGTTGGGCCAAGATACGTAAGTAATTCAAGGTGTAATCTGAAGTCAGATTGTCTCCTTCAGAGAATTGCATGGCACTAAGCATGTAGTAAAATAAGAAGGGAGTGGAGGAAACATAATCGAGGAAGGGAAATGTGGGGTCATATAATTGGCCTCACGTTGACTAACCCGTAACCATTTATTTGTTTGCCAATACATGGGACAGTACCTGTGGTTGGTACTGTTTATGTGGAGGATCAACTTTTAGCACTGAATTTTGATAGGTCTAGCTGATTTTAAAGCGCAGGCTGATATACATTTAAGTTATTGGTGTGAGTACCTGTAGGATAATAAACTCATGTCATGTTCTCATTCAACAATATACCACCATGTGGAAACTCACTTGATCTTTGACAGAAGCTGGGCATTATTGAGAAATTATAAACCGAGAAAGCTAGGTATGTTAATTACAAAATACACACAGACATAACACAATGAAAGCTGTTCTTTAAAAATAAATTTAAATCTGTAACTAACGGTGGCAATCAACTAATAGCAGCAGTCAAGACTAATCAGGTGGGTTGCAAAAAACTTTTAATCTGCCTAAGAGCCCATCCACCTAAGAGCCTGCTTTCTTTGTTTCCCGGTGACTGGGTTCTTAGGTAGAGATCACTGGATTGCTGTAGACCTTTTCAGTAACAAAACTAAAAAATTTTCTTAATCTTCTTTTGGGAGATTATTTTCTCAATTGTGGCAAGTTCTGTGTTAGTCTGTGACAAATCTATCAAGTTAGGTAAATCAGATTCTTTAAATAAAGAAAATTTAAAAAGTTTTATGCAGAGTGTGGTAGTAATGTGTAAACATTCCAAAGATGTGAATCTTGCCCAATCATACTGTTCCCTCACTTGTGTACAATCCAGAATTGGAAGATGCTCCACTCAGATATCAAGTAATCACTGTGACTGCCTGGCATTTCCAGGAAAGTCCATATTCAGTTGCTCCTCAGTTAAAACAGAACTCTTTCTATACTAACTATTAGTAGTTTCTTTTTCAGTGGGTGACAGTTTTGCTAGTTAAACCTTTTTTGGAATTACAGTATCCATCACTTACAGGTTTATGTCTGGTGAGAGTTGCAATTCTTGCATTTGGTAGTTAGCGACAGTTCAGCTGTAGAACAGATGTAGATATAGAAAAAATTTTAATGTATCATTTTATTTGGCATTTTCAGACATTTGTCATGGCTTCTTTTATGAAACTAGTATACATGAACATATCTGGACTTCTCTACATTTGTAGCCATATAGATCACCAGTCTGGTGTGGTATTTGTGACTTTCAGGTTGGCAGAAGCAGTATCATTGTGCCGCAGTGTATTGGCAGACAAGTCTCTGATTGATATATGGCTCACAACTGCTGATCTCTATGCTGCTGCTGATGATGTTGCTGGTGTCAGACAGGTAAGACAGTTGGTTTGTTCTGCATCCTCATGATTTATGAGATTGTAAATAATTGTGTGTAGTGTTGGACCTTTTCAGTTGAATGGATGGAAAGTTACTCCATTTTCATCTTGTCCTCTTTATCAATAATAATCCATATTGTATTGACCCTAGACCTGCGCATCACGTATATATATACAACAGGTGACTCGCCACTTAATCCTGTGACGGTGGTATATATACCGCCTGGCTGCTCTGTGATATTTCTTGCCATTTGCTAAGACTTAAAATTAAATGGTTTATCTATCCCAGTTCTGTCAAACTGTCATTAAATGATAGGCATAGCTGCAGCTCATTATATGATCTTTCAACACTCAATGGAAATATTAGTTGGTAAGAGTATGAGACACTACTCAGTGATGAACTCCTGTTAGACGGAATGGGAAATCAGAAATCAAAGGTCACATTGTTTACTCAAGTCCTTTCTAGTAGCTTGTAAGTCTGTAATCCAACATAAATGATGCCTGAGAGGAATACCAAATAGTCTATGTTATTCCATATATAACAACTAGAATAACAACTAGACACCCCCAACCACATGGCCCACTCAGCGTTTCGCATTGACCAGTGATCAAGCTGTCAAGGGTAAAAGTGAGCTGTAATTATGCATGAATGAAAGCTAAAGCAGTCTATTTGTCTATTCATTTACATATCAGGTAGCTCACTTGTGCTCTTATTTTATGCCATTATTTTGACTAGTTGCACATATTTCTTTGTAGCCACCCGAAGTCAAACGCTGGCCCATCTGATCGAAGAGGAATTATCGAAGTCCACATGGCCAGAGGGGTGATAGTTTACAGTTTTCATTGAGATACTATAACATTAACATCAATACACCCATTTATGAAATGGTTTGGTCCATGGAGTTACGCTAGGGTTATGGATGAATGTGTAACAAATGGTCTGTGTGTAGGGGGTGACAAACTTGACGCTTCTATGTAATTGACATGTACTTGTAAGTACGTCCCCTCTATCAATGACTAGTTTCAAGTATTATGTGTCAAAAAGGGTGAGATAGCCTCCACCAGATGGTTGAAAGACGTATATAGAATGTAACGTCAAAAAAGGGTTGAATTAATGGAGGGATTCGAGGAAGCACATGATCAGTCAAAGGTCCGATGTAGGCTTACACTGTGTCATTTAGAAGGCTGGTTGGTATCAATGGTCATAAGTCTAAACGAAACAAAGCACTAGATCTGGCTGTCCAGATTGACAGGCTGGCAGCTCACCGCAAAGAGTTCCGCCTGCTCTGTGGCTGGTTCACAGGTCTAGAGTTAATTGCCCACAATGCAGTGTGTTCCATAATGTAAACTAAGAAAATCAATCTTCTATCTATCATTTGGCAACTCATCTGTTAATTAAATAGGGCATTCATTACCATTATATGAGCACTGCAAGATTCAGGATAAGTTGGTTGTGAGAAGCTTTTAGACTCTACTGCTGTATTTGTCACTAGGTTTTAGTTTAGATGCTAATAGTGGATTTTCCCCAAATGTTTACACTTCATCACAGTTTTTGCTTGTGAGCCTAAGATATATAGAGAGCAGATGTCAGTGACAATTTGGTGGCAAATTAGGACAGCTTATGTTATGGCAATCATTTGACTTTAGTATCTTACTGATCAGTCAGTGAATCATAATTCTATATCATGCTTTTGTGAACAAATACAAATTGTTACACTATTTTAGTTTCAGAAGCAGTGCTTCTATTTTTTTAGTCAATTGCTCTAGATCATGTGATGTTCTTTTACGCTGATATAGTTGACAGATGGTATAAATAGTTTGTGACAAAGGATGTTTCAGTGATTGTTTTTTTTTTTTAACATGTTGTTGCCTTCTGACAAAGTGAATGCATAGTTCATCAAGGAATACTTATTCCTAATGGGATTAGATATTTGTGTTTAGCAAATACATTTTACACTTTTCTTTCACTCAGAACATGTGCTACCGATGCATTCACAGGTTTTCAGGGAGGCCATATCTTCCAACAAGTACAACTCCAAGCTTCAGTATTACCAAAACTTGTTTCTGCTTCAAAATGTAAGTGCGAAGTTCGCAACCAATTATTTCACATTTACTTCATAGGCATTAAGTATTCTCCAGAGAACTTGCCATGATTGTCTTTTTTTTTTTTTTTTTTTTTAAATTCTATGTGTTTGTGAGTGCATGTATGATACAAGAATTTAAAATGACTTACATATGTGAAAGAGGTAATTTCATGTGCCAGATACTCTAATTTTCTGTGCAATGTATGACCATCGATTGCTTGCAATCAAGTTTCGGGAAGTTTTCATGTGGGGAAAAAAAACCTCCAATAGCCTCATTACTAGTGTTTTGTGGGGTTGTCATATTGATTATGAGCAAGAATATGGACCAGAACATTACACTGTGTTTTGCAGAGTACTTAACCATTCCCTCTCTAAAACTCCTCACAACAAGCGCTTTCCAGTCTCTAGCAAAAGGGACATAATTCCACACTTTTTAGAATATTTTTTAGAATATTCACTGTAAGCAAAACCGAGAGAAAAAATTTCTGTAAGAGTCACAGTGAAAGTAGAATGGCTGGTTGGTTATGCACATATTTGTTTTGCATTGACAAATTGTGATGCAAGACTGACTTGCTTTGGAGACTCCTCGACGATTGCATAGATCTAGTACTCTACAGTTCAAACGTTTACTATATTTTTCAATACGGAGTGAAAAAAATGCTAGAGCTAATAATAACCCAGGAAGTTTGTATGTAACTGCAGAATCTCACTTCATTGATAAAATTCACGTTAGCTCAATGCGTGGTGTGGTTTTGATCATACTAACATCAAACAAGAGATAGTTTCCTGTTGTAGCATCACATTTGACAGCAACTTCTTGTGATGTATAGAGAAAGGGTGTATTGAAGTCTCGTGCAGTGCCTTCCAGTGATGCACAATGGCTGTGCTGGTTTACCAGTAGTGGTAATGCATGGCGATGGTAGTGGGGAAAGGGTAATGAATTTACATGACACAGAATATTTTCTGTTTGGCAAGACAGTTCCTCCTAATATGAATCTAGAATAACATAAACACAGGTCATCTCTCCTTTTATTTAATTTGATTTTTTTTAAGGAATGTTCAGATGGCCTGTAGTCAGAATTTGACAGTTAAGCAGATTGCTTGAAATGTTGTCAGCCCTGGCTCTGCAAGCAGTTAAAATTAGTACTGTGGAGTTCAGTAACTTGTGCTAACTGTGGCTGAAAACTCTTCTCTTTTTGACTGACAAATAAATACTGTTGCATGCTGCACAAAAAACAAAAATGAGTCCGCAAAGTAGTTTTCATTTTTTTCCTGTGCGTTGTTACAACTCTGAGATGTGCAGATATATTAATTAATAAAGTAAAGAGGATTAAAATACAGTTTTTATTAAATTTGTTATATTTTTTCTCCTTAAAGCAAACTTTGATGCTAATATTCCAATTTGATTTTCAGGGAGAGACAGATTTGGCGTTGTTGAACCTGGAGCAGTTTGTGATCTCTCACTTTGATGCTGCTTCCCAGAACCTGTCCCTCTGTGACCCAAACCTCTTGTACAGGTGTTTTCAATGTTGCAATTCCTACAGATTTCTGCAATATTTATTTAAACGGTTTGAGATCTAGAACTCGGTCGCATATATTAAAGAAATTCTCTACTTACTCAGTGAAAACAAGAAACTCTGCTTTGTTTGGTGTGCAGATTCTTCAACTGTATTGTTAGACATAAAAAAAAAAAAAAAAAAAAAATGCCGATGATTTATACCAAGTTAAAAAAAATAATGTAGATTTTAATGAACTAACATGAAATGAATGGCAAACATTTTGGGGTTGTCTTTTTTTTCTCTTTAAAAACAAGAAGGATGAAATTACTGATCTTGATCCACATATGAGAACTTGTTTACTCAGACCACACACAGCGAGCACATTGCATGAGAGAGTGAAATATTTGATTAAAACTGTCTTGAATATAAATAAAAACAATAGTCTTTTTTTTTTTTAAATTGGTTATTACGTTTAGATATGCTGAATAGTGAAATGTGACATTTTCTAAATTTATGAGCCATGGGAAAAAATACTTCATCATTTGTTGTGTGTTCAGGTTTTTCAGTGTCAGGGGATCAGTCAGCCTTATAATACTCCATTTCTTTAGTAACATAAAGGCTACTCCAGTGTCAAAACTTTTTCAAGCATGCTGGATATAACTGCTTTCTGGGTTTTTGCGATAGCTTTTGGGTAGTGTTTATATTTCATGTTGGTTTTTCATATTCATTTTCATTTTTTTTGTTAGCTTTGAATGTTTATAATTTTTTATTTCTGTGTCATTGTTTTTGTTGTTTGTTTTCTTTTTCTTTTTTTTTTTTTTTAATGCCTGTGGCATTAGTCAACTGTTGAGGCAAGAGGAAGGTTTTGCCCTTGAGATAGCCAAAGTGAAGCAAAAGGTGCAGGGAGACCTCCACAATGACGTATTTATGTGGCTGTGTTACAGGTATGTAAGCATTGTGCTCACCATCTTAGGGTAGACATAGTTTGTTCATCGCTTGTATTCTTTTATTTATGGTGCCTTTTTGCTTTGGGTTTAAGTGTCTGTTCTGAACTTTATGGCAAGTTTATCTTATATCTTGGGTCTATAGATTATTTTTGGAAAAAAAAAAAATCAAAATATTTTTGTGAAATCTTGTTTTGGAGGAGTTCTTGTCCCATTAACATGACAAACCTTTTGATTCTAGTCCATAGAAATCATTTGAAACAAGAAGGACAATTCATTTCATTTGCTACACGTAAACTTTTTAAATTAAGTGATCACTTTATTGTACTGATTTCACATTGGCGGAGACTGCGGGAAGACTTGCAAAACCGGGATTCTCCCGGATTTCAAGTGAAATCTGGGGCACCCGGAAAAGTGCTTAAAATCCCGGGTTTCTCATAAATTAAAATAATAATAATAATAATAACAACAAAGAAAAACACCGAATTAACAAAACCTACGAAATTTTTTGGCTTCATTGCAAGTGTGACATCCAGAATGTAGCCTAGATCTACGTTTTTGATTGGGCCGTTATGTTCGCTATCACAATCAAACTTGAGTTTTGCAGCACTCGACATAATTCCCAAGCTAGAATAATGGGCATTTGTGCAATGTTATGGCCGGTTACTCCATTTTGAGTGGCCAATGATGATCAGTGTCGCTTCAAGTGTCTAGATCTAACCTGTCTAGTGCTGTGAGCATGACTGGGCTTCTAGATTTTCACAGTCCAAATGGTTACGGTTACGGTTTTGTTCAGCTTTTCAACCTCCTGTGATTGTTGTTATCACAGCTACGCAAAAACGCACAAAAATAGAAGTCTGCAAGCTCAGTATGCTCTGTCACTTTTAACCATATGGTGAAAAGTAGGGGGGAGGGAGGATTTATGCAGTCTTAGTCTCTGTAACCGGTCCAGTGTCTATCGGGCTAGTAGGTTCCCGACTTCAAAGGACGAAAGCCGACCGGCCGTCTACAGAACTTTAAAATGTGTGGCAAGTTCAGTGTCACACAGAGTTGAGAACTAGCACAGATTTCTCATCTCCCACCCAACCCCACTCACCTTAGCATTACACCAAAACCATATTTTTATTTTTTAACAGGATGGGGAAGGGGGGGAGGGTTACAGAAACGTGGAAGAATTGCTATAATTGTTGATCCCAATCGTGCAGGATTTCACCATATTTTATATTGATGCCATACATCAGACCTGCCATTTATTCCGATTTTATCGGAATATTCCAATTTTCCCCCACAAATTCCTGTCCTTCCGATTTTTCCG
>JBCEWB010105667.1:0-11986 GCA_039654565.1 Peronia peronii | reverse complement strand
AGGATACACACCACACGTTGTCAAAGCTCTTGGTCTGCAAACTGAAATGAGAAATGACCATCTCACACAAAGAGGATATTATTCCTTGTGGTAAGTGGTCCAGATCACTGACGTCACAAGTACCATCGATCCTTGCTGTGTTGAACTTGAACAAGATTGGTTGTTTAAAACTTTTATTTAACAGAAGATGATTATACATGACATTATATGTGGCAAATCATAAATTAATGTGAAAGATTGTTGTGGCTCGTTATCTGCTGTTTGTCTTCCCTCACAAGAGGATTTTTAAAAAAATATCTTATTTGTATCTTTTGTTAAATTGTGAACTTCTTTGGTTCAAGATACAAAGAAAATAAATTTTAAGATCTCTGTTTAAGATAATGATAGAAAAAAACTGACAACGGATCACGACATTCTGTCACAGTCTCACATCGTTTACGCTTTGGCTACAATTGCCAAATATAGGAGCTGTTCAAAGCCTTGATTTTTTTTTCTCTCAAAATTTAAGAATTGTCAAGGAATTTTAAGCATGCGATAAACCCTAACATTGTGATATAACATAACATGAAATCAGTAGCTATTAATATCACAAGACAGATTAGATGGCTGTGATAAACCACACATGTCCACGAGATAAACAAGCTGGACTAGGTGGATAGGACAAACAACCCAGTGTAGACATAGCAAACATGTGTAACAAAGGAAACAAGAAGTGACAGGGACTGAACGTATGAAAATAAGAGAAGTTTTAAACATTTAATTAGATGCAGTTTTGGTTGAGGGTGAGAGTTTTCACTGATCCTGGCTACAGTGAGAGGTGAACTGACCATACAGAATTGGAAAAGTGCTTGTGATGCAACTCGTAAATGGACAGGCAGACAGACAGACAGACAGAAAGAGACAGAGAGAGAGAGAGACAGAGACACACAGACAGACAGACAAACAGATTTACGACAGAGTGGGTCTGAACTCAGACTGCAGAACTGCTGATCCTGACTACTGGCTGGACATTAGGCATGTGCATAATCGACCATGGTAATCGGTCACAAGAGTTATAGTGTCATTATCAATTAATCGGTTATGGTATGCGAAGTTTTGATTAAGTCGGTATTTATACATCTTGCACTATCTCACCACCACTATCGCAACAACATGACCATTTACAACTTTGTAGCTAATATATATATATATATATATAATAAGCATGAAAAGCATTGGTGTCACAATTCAATATATGGCATTTCTTTTCAAAACGTCTACTAATGAAGGGATTGCCAGTTTCTGTGACAAACTAAAAATTCTAATTCCCTAGAGTTGTATGGTGTGTATTTATATTTAGTATTAAACTGCTCTAGAATTCTACGCCCAGTCGATTTGTGATGTTTGATTATTTTGTGAAGCATTGAGTTTCACACCCCATTTTGTTTTTGAACAGGGGCTAAGGCCATAGGCTAACTGAACAAAACTCAGGTTGAACGTGTAGCTAGTGATGTACTTCAATCAGTTCATGATCTACTAAAGTCATAACCCTTTGGTGGTGACGTCACATACATACGGCAAAGACTCACTTCCTCGTCTGTCGCACATGAAGACTTGACTCAGTTATGTACAAACTTTGTGTGCGTGTGTGTAACCGCGTCGGCGCTCTATGTGAGAAACTCCAACTAGAGGCAGTGTGTTTCTCTTCCTGTCCGTCTGAGCGTGAACATATATTTTGCGTGTAACAATTTCACAGATGTCCGTGGATCTGTGCGTCATCTGAAGGGAGGAAGTATATTATGTTCTATGTATTAGTGGATCAATGATACAGCCAATAGGCGTATCACAGCGGAATGCCCTCGTTGAAACCGATTTTTACCTCCGCCCTCTATATGAATGGAGGTGTCGGCGGAGAATGATAAAAGACGGGCAAAATGTGTGTGTATAGGCCGGTGGGGGTGGGGACGGGGGAGGGAGTGGTGCGATAGACTGCGATAAAGATTGATAACAAGTCTAACAGACCTGTTGGCAAACAAGAACGAAAGGGGCGATAAGATAATTATGGGGTGCATGTAACGCGACAGGCTGACGTACAGAAAGTAACACATGCAACAAAGCAAACATATCAGCGCCAGAATGCAAGATTTTTTTGTCACAGAGGGACGGGATCGCTGTGGTCGGGAAATTAGGCGTCTGTGTCGCAGATTCGAATCTATAGAAAGGGTGTCAAAGTGGTCGTACAACCTGTTTTGGTTTGTTTGTTTTGTTTTGTTTTCAGTGACTCAACAGCCCCTGACTTTTAGCCTTTTAAGATAATAGTCAACATATTTCGGAGATCATTCTGTATATTCAAGAATCCTTAGCTGTTAACAGGTACTAATTGTAGATACCCCTCCCAAGGCAAAATTTCAGAGTTCCTTTTTTTTTGTCCCACTCATTGATCGTTTGTTTTACCAGTATTGTTTTGCTATTCTTATTTTTCAATCTCAATCCTACATTTAAGCTTTATAACTTCGTCTGATGGTACGTGTGCATCCGTCTTTCTGTTCATCCATCACTGTCGTGGGTCAGGGTCTGGATTTCTGAGCAAATGTTGTTGTTTTTTTTGGTCAATTCTTGGATGTTGTTGATTCAGTTTTTCCTCTGCTTACCTCTTTTTGGCTTTTTTTGCCCACTATTTCTTGTAATACAGTTCCATAAGGCCTGAATGTCTAGAAGATGTCGTAAAAAAGCCATACAGTTTTTTTTTCTTATTCACGTTGTCCTGCGGTAAAGGGTTGAAGGACTTTATCTTGCTGCCTCGACATTGAACTAACCATGATCACACATACATTCAGCCACACACACATTTGCTGTTCTCTACTGTGTGGATGGCAAACCCGGACAAACAGTCAGGCCATTAAATCTAACGTGATTTGAATGCCTTTATCTAAAAAATACTGTTCCGAGAAAATCGTGATTTAGTTTTCCGATCTCCGAATTTAGGGATTGTGAACAAAATGCAGTTTGTGATAATTGGAAATTGGAGTAATACGTTATGATGGTTTTTTTTGTTGTTGTTGTTGTTTTTAGCTTTGTATTAAGTTTTATTTAAATCGGTGCTGAAATAGTTAAACTGAGATGAAAAAGGCGTTTTGTCGATCAATGTTGAAACGTAAACCGCCTTTTTGTCTTTCGGAGGCGTTTTGTAGCGTCTTGCAGAAGAGGTCTACTCGGCCAAAACGCCTTTTTCTTTATCCGAAGGGGTACAATTAATGCTGTTTCTTTTTCATAATGAAACCTACACTGATTTCCTGTGTTTATTTGTTTTTTCTTTGTGGGTCAAGTTTAACAGGATGATGAATAGCCAGTTTCTTGGCATTGTTGTAGATGTGGCTCCTGTATTATTCACAAATAGCTTGACGTCATCCCTGTCTGACCTTTCCCATGCAATGTTTAGGGTAGCTGTAAATTTCAAGTGCATATATTGTGTCTTTCATTGTCTGAACCAAGGGCTTTCTTTCCTTTCTATCTGAAATGGATGTTGGTATTGCTAATGGAGTGACAAGTAACGATGAGATTGGAGGCAGAAGTCGTTGGGCGAGCTCGTTACCTACGATGAACTTGTCGACAAATAATATAGAGAGAAAATACATAGTATCTGATTGTTTCAAGTTTGGAATGGTGAACACCTGCAAGCAAATCTGAAACTATGTTAAATGCTGTGTTGTTTATCCTTCTATCCCTTCACTGGAATCTTCTGGTGGGGAAGGTAACTGACAGATCGGGCTGTGAGATGTTCAAACACTCAATGGTGTGATGTACAGGGTGAAAGCTGGACGGCTCCTAGCCATCAAATCGTATCCTGGGGAGTAGTGATAGCAGATGTTGGCGTAGGAGTAGGAATGAACTCACTTTACTGTTTCTCGTTATCTCGTTATAAAGATTGTTTGAAATTAATGGACTGTCTACACTGAAACTATCATTCTGATGACAAGCTCTTTGAGTGAGGCCCAAATTTAGAGCTACATTATCCACTGCCTACCGCTACCACTCGCTCACGCTTTCCCTTTCATCAACAGACTGGAGCAGGCAAGGCCAGAAAACAAAAATGAGCCCAGACGTGCGGTCACTTTGAGACCCGGTAGATGATGATGAAATAGTTCGAGAAATCTATGTTGAGAGTTCGAGAAATGTGTGTTAATAAAATAAAGAAGACACAGAAATTTAAAAGGGACCGATCACAGTGTTCCACATTCGAGAATTCGAGATTAGCATGTTGGAGGTTTATGTGCTCGACTGTATGTATGTTATGTTATTAAGTATGTCAACTAGTGCTGGGCATCGACCTGAATTTTGATAAACTGGATTTTCGAATTACCCACTTCGTTATAACTGGGTCTGAACTGGATTTTTCCGTTTTCATTATCTGGGCAGCAACTTGCATCTGATTTCTGGGCTTGAATTTAGATCCCCCGTGGCACAGCGAGCGCTTGACTATCTTATAAGTCGCAGTTTTGTGTCTGTAGTGTTTGCCCACTTGTGCACGGCACTCACGCTTAGTCTTCCCCCCCCCCCCCTCCTTCCGCTCATCACAAACCCAGGCCGTTAGCACTGCTACGCATCAATACACCATTGCTTAGTGCAGCATAATGAACAGTTATTTCATTGTTTTCGTTTTGTTTAATTTTATGGTCAATCTTAGAACTCGAGGATGTACTACACAGTACTAAACACTATTAAACATGCCAACCTATACGAGGATAGTCCGACCCTTGCACCACCTTAATACATGTTTTCAAGAAAAAAAACTCTCTCATACGCATTCATTCAATGGCTTCTCTAATTTTTCTGCATATTTTTGTTGCTTTATTTTCATACTTTGCTAAGGAATAGAATCATGTCAACATCTTCAAATACCAACACATGACAAAGTATAATTAATCATGTTTCAAGCTTAGTTTGCAGTGTAGCCTGCTGCAGTTAATGAGCAAAACCAGTTCGGTACTTGAACCAGCTGAAGACTCGGCGGCGACCGACAGCCCAAGAGTTAGTTCCTTGGTTTTCAACTTTTTTATAGAGAGCTCGATAGCTAGAGCTAATAGTTCGAAATCCTGTCTGCGAGACCCTAATTGCACGAGGAATGATAATGTATAACTGTTATAGTGCTTATGGCCCTTCCCTGTCTGCGTTGATGCCTTTAATCTTTTACACCGACGCATTAGTATAGGCCTAAACTTAACGCTTCCTTCCACCCCCCCCCCCCTCCCTTTTCATTCTCAATACTCCATGCATTAGTAGAACAATCGATGGCCAGTGATCACAACCAACCACCCGCCACGCGGAAGAAGTGGATAGGGAAGTGAAACTGATAAGCGAAACAGGTAAATGCACTTTAAGGGGATACGAGCCTGATAAGCACATCAGGTAAATGAACCGTTTAAGGAAATCAGGTAAATGAACTGGATGAATTGGAAAATGTAATTATTTAAGTTGAACTTTGGAACTGGTTATCCAAATTAAGATCCAGATTCCGCCCAGGACTAAAGTCAACCCATGGAAGCGGTGTGACCTCATTTTGTGAGATAATATATTTGTGTAGTTAATAGTGTCTACTTAGATTTAATTTGAGCTATATTTTGTAAATGTGCGAGATCTAGAATTAAGTTTAGGGATAATTCAAATCTAGTCCTGTGATATGAAGTCATTTGAATAGATATTATAGCAAAATCTTTGTTACCCAAGATCAAGCCCTAGATATTTAATTGGCTTTAGCCTAACAGGTGAATGAAAGTGCAGACTTAGTACATGAACTTCGTAAACATTTTTTGGTGCGATATTGTATTAGAATGGGTTGTCTCTTCGACTTGCCCTACAGGAATAGGCATGTTGGTTTCAGATTGTGGAAATTAATTTTGCATTTCCAATTTTCATTAGGTCATTATTTGTCCTTTTTTCTTTCTGGTATTTTTGGTCTTTATGTGCAGTTCAACAAAGTGATTAATATATCAAAATAACATTCAGGATATAAATAATAAATTGATAAAAGATGAAGGTTTTTATTTTTGTATGCGTTTATATATATGTGCCTGGAACACCAATTTGTGAATAATAACATGAGCATTCCTGAAATATTACTCTTAATATTTAGGTACTAGAAAATAGACACCTAATTAATCAACAAAAATATGTACAAAATGACAAAAGCATGCATTTTATCTGTTCTGTTTGAACACAGTCTGCATGATCATATCGTAAATACTTTGTACGTAGAGGATGAAGGTCCTGAAAATGAGGTTTTGAGATCAAAATATGAAAATAAAGTTTTTACCATTTTTAGACATTGCTGATATAAGAAAAGTAACGGTTGGGGCCAGAAATGTCATCTTTATGTCCCAAAACGGCACCAACATGGTACCACAGAGAAAATGCATACTTTTTTTTAAAGCCTGTTTTATTTTTTTAACTTTTGTTTCCAGAGGCTTTTATTTATTTATTTATTTATTTATTTAATTACTTCTGAATCATCTGACTTTACATTTTGGATATATATCTATATTAGCCTGTTCACCACAATATGCTTATTTTGAAGTTTGTTCACTTTTTCGAAGGAAAACCAGATATTTGGAGGAAAATGAGAAATATACAGATCCGTCAACATACATACTGCTTGACATGTATGCAAAAAAACAGATTACATATCATCTTTTCTATAGAGCTATTTTATTAATGTGCAAACAATTTCAAGCGATCACATTCAACACTCTAGGAGCCTCAGGGTTTTGAAATTCGCTAATTTTCAAGATATAGAATCCAATATGCCGGCGTTGTCATGGCAACCGAACATACACACACACTCTCCCACACACACACACAAATCCACATTTTTCCTCTAATCTGAACATGCTGAATCTTCCGGATTTGAAGATTAGAAAATCCATAGTTCAAGCATTCAAAAAAACACTCTCAGAATCCGCACCCCCTCCCTCCTCTTCCTTCTTAATTGAATAGTGTTCTGTAGCACAATGCAATAGTGAGCTTTTCTTACAGCTCTTTTTTTATCAGTGCAAAAGAGTCCTGTCATTATGAGAAGATCGTAGAGACAGCCCCTAAATAAATATTAATAACTTTGTTCAATAGAAGAGAGAGGAGAAAAAAATCATCCTTCGCGGTGACCTGTCGAATGTAGTCTCCATACAATATAATTTTTAGAAGCTATAAAACTAGTGAATAGTTATGGAAAGTCAACGGGCCGTTACATAAAGTAACGTTTAGTAACGGAACAATATAATTACAGGCATCATGACCCCAACAACTATTGCACACAACTCACGACACAAAATAACGCGGGGTCTTGTGGCTCATAAACTATTTAAATGTTTAGCGGGCCGAACACACAACTGTTTCTTCTAACTAATATAATTTACATAAAAAGGATCTTCTTCCTGAATCTCTGGCACATTGCGGGGTTCCTGGCCATGGAGTACAAGTCTGGAGGGTTCACGACTTCTGGTGTCAGGCTCATTGCTGGCTGTGGCTACTGAGCAACACACCTTTCCCTCTCGTTGTATCATCTGCTGTGATTCGTCCATCAGACATTGGACGATTGCCTCTCCCTCGGTAGTGAGAAAGATAAATTTGCCCTCACCCGTTTCAGATCTCCTACCTGCCTCGAAAGAAAATGTCCTGCTAGAGTTACCGAAACTGCGCAGTGTATGAAGTGACCAACTGATCACGTCACTTCCTGTATCGCTATGGAGCAGCTTGAGCAACTTGTTCTGTACTTGTAGTTTGTAAAAACCCTTCAGCCCAATCTTCTGACAGCCTTGTGTATTGTCTGCGATTACCATAAAACTCTTTACTGGAACAACAACAAGAAAAAAAATATAAAAAATAAAATTAAATTAATAATTTATACAAATATACCGTGTAAAATTATATATATAAAACACATGCTGATTCTTGATAGGAATCAAAAATAAACATAAAAACACATCAGTGAAGTATAGATGCAAGAATAGACATATTGCAAGACAGAACACTCAGAAATGCATGCAGATCTTTCATAGAGAAGGACAGAACATTCAGAGATATACATTGAGAGACAGAACACTCAGAAATATTCAAATTTAAAGGAAGAGAGTACTCAGAGATAGAGAAGGAAACAACACTCAGTGATAGGGAAACTCCTCAGGTGACGGTCTTCATAGGAATAGTAGGTTCTTTTATTAAATGTTTCGGCCTTTAACTTCCTGACATCTTCTAGAACCCATGCCACACCCGGATCATGACTGTCGATGTCTGTCATCCGCCTATGTTTTTTCCTAAGGCACTTCTCAGGGATTTGAACCAAGGCCGTTTGGTTTTCGGTCGAGATGTAGATGGCCGAGGTGCTCTAATCATTCTGCCACGCGTATTATGGCATAACTTATTCTACTTAAATCTACCGTCCGGCATCAAACGGTGTAGGGGTCACATTATTCCTTTTGCACCAGATCCAACAGGAAGAGTTCTCTGCTGCTCTTGCCATCTCACGCAGGGCGCTTCTAATACTCGGGTCACTTATGTTGAGCTTCTTCACTAGAGAATAATACACTGTTGAACCAACGTTGCCCTTTGGTCCCACTTCTACTGCGACTATGTTTGCTTCACTGGGGCTCTTCGGAACTCCGTCAGGAGATCTTTGTACTTGACCATCATTGTTCTCGTACTGCTCCTCTATGTTTGTCTCATATGGAACAATTAGCTCAGCAAGGATGTTCGAAGCTCAGAACTTTCAATATATATGGAAAGACAGAATACATAGAAATATACAATAAAGGACAAACAGAACACTTGGATTGTACTGGACAGATGGTTGTAGAGTTAAGATAGATGGGTAGAGTTCTCAGAGAGATATAAACAAAGAGGAAATCTAACAAAACAAGCAGAGCAGTCACAGATGCGGACACCCCAAGTAAATGACTTGAACTGACCATTCTCATAGATATCCTGAGGGTCGTCCTTCAGCATGTTGTCCTGAACCACAACCTTCTCCCTCCTGCTGCACATCTTGGAGGTCTGTCTTTGGCCTAGGTTCTCTTTGTCCTGGGTAGGTCCAGACGCGGGACAAATTTTAAACTGCCACGAACGCTATATAGGATATACACCACACGTTGTCAAAGCTTTTGATCTGCAAACTGATTTGACAAAGCAATAAATGACAATGATTATGTCATACAAAGAGGATATGTATTCCTTGTTGTAAGTGGCCCAGATCACCGACCATTCCATCCCTATTCTGTTGAAGTTAAGCTGGCTTGGCTTTTTTTTTTTTACTTAATAAAAGATGATTATACATGTGAAGACTCCAAAACCAGATATCATATTTTCTACAAAAGAGAAAAACAGAAATTAAAGTTTAGAAGTCTACAGTTTTTCTAAATGTTGAAGGAATTAGTTAGTTTGTGATACAGTCACTTCTGAAGTATTTATGCACTGCTTAAAGTTGTCAAAAAGGAAATATGCTAATAAAATGATAGTTCTGACTTACTTTTCTGAACCATTCTAAAAATGGACTTAACTGCTTTTTCGATTGGAAGATAATAACTTACTTAGAGAGCTAAAATTGTAAAAAGCTGTAAAAGCTCTTTGTTTCATCAGGGAATGTGTACTACTTATTAACATTCTCATTTGATTGTTATTTTTATCTTGATAAAGATTTCTCTTTCAGATTACAACTCATAAGGAGTAATTGTTATGATGGTGCGGATGAGTTTTACTCTTCATGAAGGCAAATGTGCAGAAAATGTTCATGCACTACAAAAGATTAATGTTCTTCACCCTTTTGCTAATACGATTCTCAGATAAACAGCAGGAAATTTATAAGACTGTATATGAAACAAACAATATTACAAAACCAAACAAAATCTACAGAAGTGATGAAAGAAATCCCCAATTCCAATTCCAACTCAATATTACTGCATTGAAATAAAACTCATCAAATGGTCAGGAAAGTGATTCTCTTCATTATGCATTTCATTTTTTTTAATTCTCTCAGTCAGCCTTTCTCCTCCCCAATCCATTCATGAGATGCTAAAAGAAAACAAAACAAAACAAAACAAAACAAAAATGATAATAACAAAAAAAAAGTAAAGATAAAAAAAGAACAATCATTTTCTTTGTCTTAATCTCTCTCTCTCTCTCTCTCTCTCTCTCTCTCTCTCTCTCTCTCTCTCTCTCTCTCTTCCTGTTTCTTTCTCCCTTTCTAAGCGATGCCTTTTAGTATTATACTAATTACAGTAAAAGTGAGAAGACTGAGAAAAACACATCAATGTAGCCGGTGTTTGTGTCGCTGTCTCTCTGCATAACATTGCAGCATAAACTGTAGACTAAAAACAGGAAACAAAACAAAACAAGCAAACAAATAAAACAGCAGCACATTAACATCTCTCTCTTTCTCGATAAAATTATTGCAGAAGTTGATAACAAAGTTGAAAAATGCTCAATAATATATATATATATAAAAGGCGACCGTCAAATCATTTCATTCATCATTGTCAGATAATTCACTCAGATCTTCATCCGAATTGCTAGAGTAGTTATTGTCACAGGGCAGATTGTCAAAGAAATAGTGGTTCTCTAGTTTGCACTGTCTCGTTAGAACTTGCAAATCATTGTATTTGGCTCTCGTGATTGGAATGTATGTCAAGGAGGCAGGTTGCAGGGTTGTTATTTTGGCAGACTTTTTTACCTTTCCGACTGGTTTCCGAAGAACAGCTGTTTTAAATGAACCCTTCCAGTTATTGCAATAAAACATCAAATTCGGTTTGGCGCTCTCAAACTGCACTTCTCAATTTTGGTCTTGTTGGTACAGGACAAGCTGCTTCATAATCCCCTTTCAAAAATCAGTATTAATACTGTTTTTTGTTTACAAAATGACACTTTCTGATTGGAATATCAATGTGTTGAGACATTGACCGATGGATTGTCTGATTTTTCCGCTGTGTTATTTGGATCTATCTGCTTCTTTCAATGTATACCCTTTAAAAAAAAAACTCTCTTTTTCAGCGGAACTTACCTGGTTTCCCCAATTATTGCAGTGGTTAACAAATCTTAGCGGTGTTGCTTTATAACCTGGGGGCAATAACTAATTTTTCACAAAAATGTGATTTATACCTGTTTTTTTCCACTGGAGTCTTCATGTATGTGTTAAATCAGAAGTGTGGCAGGTCATGACCCGTTATCTGCTGTTTAAACCCTCCCTCACAAGAGGTTTCTTAATTTATCCCTTTTTTATCTTTTATTTAACTGTGAACTTCTCTGGTTCAAGATATAAAGAAAATAATTTTAAGATCCCTGTTGAAGATATTAACAGAAACAAGGGACAAAGGATCACGGCTTTCTGTTACAGTCTCATGTCGTTTAACACTTTGGCTACAATGTCCAATTATAGGAACTTTACAAAGTCTTGATTTTTCTTTCTAAGAATTTAAATATTTTCAAGGAACTCTACGCATCCGACAAACCCTGACATTGTGAAATAACATAACAGGAAATCAGTAGCTAGTAAAATAATAAGTACCTGTAGATTATCTGGCTATGATACCATACATATCCACTATGCTAAGTGATTGATAGAATAAATAATGCAATGTTGGCAGACATAGCAAACATGTGCAACAAAGGAAACAAGAAGATGATAGAAAATGAATATGTGAAATAGATAAGTTTTGAATACATAATGAGATGCAGTTTTGGTTGAGAGTGAAAGTTTCACCGATCCTGGCTGCAGTGAGAGGTGAACACACAGAATTGACAGCAATAATGCTTTGTGATGTCACTCGGAAACAGACAGACAAACAGACAGACAGACAGAGACAGACAGACAGACAGAGACAGGCAAGCAGACAGACGGACAAACAGATTTACGGTAGAGTGGGTCTGGAGTCAGACTGCAGAACTGCTGTTTGTTTGTTTTTCTTAAGCCTTTCAATCCAAAGAAAGTAGGATTATCTCGGCTTTTAGAAATTGCCAATTTTTGGTGAGA
>JBCEWB010105645.1:0-11987 GCA_039654565.1 Peronia peronii | reverse complement strand
AGTGACTACAAAGAAATGTATACAAGTGATCTAATGGTTGCATACAGTGAGAGCAAAAGAAAGCTATCTGATATATATACTAATAGATATTTAGGCCACTTCGGCTTTCATTCATAGCAATTATAGCTCACTTCTGCTTTCAATAGCTTGGTTACTGGTCAGTGCCTAACTTGTTGAGTGGGTCAAGTGGTCAGGGAAGTCTGTGTTATTATTCAATACGGGAATAAACAAAGAGACTACATCTATTTGATATTCTTCTCTTGATCATCATTTCTTTTGATTGTTGTTTCGGAACACTTGAAAGTGCTTGAGTGGGCCATGTGGCCCTTGATTTCTGTTCTTCTCTTCTGTTCAAGAGGATTTCATCTTGGGCATAGAATTTCTCACTGTTCTATTAGGTAAACTTTCCTTTATCTTTTGAAGGAGTGTCTATTGAACTGCGCATACTTTTTATGGCGATTATTTCAAACTGTTTACATACTGAATGGGCCCATTCAAGCATCCCGTTAGTGTGCCTTCTGGAAATAGATGACGTCACGTCCGGTCTACGGTCATTTAAGGGAAAACGAGCGGTCCGAATGATCCCGTCTCTTTAGTTGTTAAAATCTCAAAGTTAAGAAGCCATCGGCTTCTAATTTGTATGTCAGTGGATTTACAATAACCGTAACATTTCACTAGAGGCAAAAACAAAAAGAAACTTGACACAACAAAATGATGTTGCACTACCCCTTTAAATTTATTTTTCCCTCGTAATTTAATAATTGATACTATTATTATAATTTGAAAGTCATCTATTTTCAAGGGGCTTTAAATATATTGTCTATCACTCATACCAAGAGTTTTTGTGTGTGTTTTTATTGTATGCACGCTTCTTCTAGAATCCAGTGGGCTCCCACAGCAGGCACCTTGACTGATTCGGTCCATCGTGTGTGGCTCGCAGTGTGCGCGCAGCATCTGTTGCGCAATCTTACATGCGCATTTGCATTTTGTGGTTGTTTTCGTGCCCAAACATCCCTTCTGACAAATGTAGCTAGTAGTGGTCTAAGTAGGTGATTATAAGTAGCACAGAAAGGGCCTGTTGTAACTCCGTGGGAACTAGCGTTAGGAGTACTCGTAAGTCAGGCCAGTTACGACACGATTATAAATACGGCCCCTGAAGGTTATCTATATTAGAAGTGCCTTTTTTTTAAAGTGTTTAGATCAATTACTAATCCTATTACCTGTTGTTAGATCTATGTTAATGAATGTTTGCTAATGAGCTGTGCAAACTGTTATCTGAAACCGTTATAAAAATCTGTTGTAATTTTTGAATTGCACTTTTTTGGCATTTTTTGCGACATTTTTTGTGGCATTTTTTGGCTTTGAAAATGGCATTTTTCTCAGATCAGTCTGATCTTATCCTGTCCCTCAGTTCTGGCCACCTGATGTTGAGAATGTTTCTGAGACATCTGTTGGTGAATGTCCATAACTTGTTGGGTGTTGGTCTGTTACTCACCATGTTTCTGAGCCACACGGTAGGACAGACTTCATGTTGGTATTGAATAACCAGATGTTGTTGAGTGTGAGGGCTGTTGATCTCCAGATTTGTTGCAGGGTATTGAAGGCATGTCTTGCTTTGTAGAGATTGCCTGTCCGATTGTTATTTGGGTAATGCTCTTATCTGTCTTTGTTTTACATCATGTCATGGTAGAGAGTTGGAGTGTCATCCTTTCAGTCGCTGTCATTCTGACATTAGCTTAGCATGAAATTTCATCGGTTTACCAGCACCATTTGTCTGCTCTTACTTGACTCAGGGATGTCGAACTTCCGACTTTAGCTGGAATTCCGACTTTTTTGATCGTCGCCGATTTTCCTACTTTTGACTTTCAACTGCCGACTTTTGTTGAATCCACAAGGCAATCGCAGTTTTATACTAATTTGCGATACACCTCCCACACGATAACAGTGAAATCGGAAGTACGAAAGAGCTTTGCTCATGCCTCGGACAATAGTCTGACTGTTGTTTGGCGGCTGTTTGAAGAACGAAATCGAAGTTTGTAGCAAATTCCTCACAGCTGACAACATGCAGGTCAGGTAGTCTCATGGAAAATTAGCACATCAGAGTACTGACAACAACAAATAATGTGCCCGTGATCTTGGAAAGACTAATGTGACAAATTAGAAAGAGAGCAGTTGTTCGCGATCTAGATCTAGAAAATACATCGAAATCTAGATCTAATCTAGATTAGTTGCGCTTGATGATTATGGATTATGACGACCGCACTGCCTGTGCCACTACATGTAGTTGTATAATTTTACAGTCCCATCCTAGGATCTTGTGAAAACTTACAAACTTTTCTCAAAACAATGAGCATGGAAACCCTAGATTTTTAAAAAGTATCTTACTCTTACATAACTGGACAGTGCCAGACTGCCGTGATAAAATGGGGGGGAGGGGGAGGCAAAATTTTCCAACTTTTTGGGGAAACAGTTTGACATTCCTGTTGACTAGACTTTCGGCCCAGCATGTCTCAGTCATGACGCTGGATAAATTGCCTACACTTTCATGACTGGAGTTTCTGTGTAAACACGTAGGCTGCCCAACAATGCGAATTACATCACTCTGATTGTCATTGTGCACAACTCAATCAAAAGTTTTCCTAGATTTTTTAAGCTCTGGTAGAACTTCTGAAATTTCTTATGGCATACCTAGTAGAGATATTTCAAACTACATGTACATGTATTATGCAGAAATGCCATCTACCCTGATTGAATTGGAATATTCCAGTTTTCCCCCTTAATTCCTGTCCTTTCGATTTTTCCGATTGCCTGCATGATATTCCGTTTTTTTTTTTTGTTTGTCTTTTTTTTGTTTCGTCAACACTGGTCCAGCGGTACCTGTTTTTAACTGTTGCAGTTTCATTTCACCAGAAGTGCTGGATGACAGATTTTAACTCACATCTGCATTACGAATTTGAGTTTCGGTCCTTAGTTTTGCAATCGTTAGATTTATATCAGTTGTTTCTGCAATCCTCAATACTTATTTTCTCATTTTAAGAGTTGCATTGTATCAAAAGGAACTAAAACTATATCTAGCTTCAGCTACATTGGACATTGGGAATAGACAAGCTTTCGATTCTTGTGGCAATCCCAACTTGCGTGCTTTATACTGCCGCCAACTGTGTTTGGTTTAGATTTAGGTGTTTCATGTGTTTTTGTTTCTTAGCTTGGGTTGATTGACTTTATTGTAGAATTGGATCCATTAATATGTGGCTAAATTGTAATTTTTTTTCTTTATTAGTATAATTATTTTATTTTATTATTTGGAAAGTGGTGGGTTATTGTTGTAATAGATCTAGTTTAAGAATTATATGGTATCTAAATCTCTAGATTTAGGAAGTAGTGGATTGCTACTAATGCTGGCCCAGACAAGATTATGCACTAATCAGAATTTTTATATAGATCTAGATTTTAAACTTGAACATGATTAGCTGTTATACTAACACATTGTTTCCTATGATTCAGATTTTTTTTGCTAAATTCAGATTTTTAAGAGTTAAGATACTGATTTTTTCAGTTCTCAAGGTAGCAGATCTGAGTATGACACTATTTGCTTATATCCCTCCAGTAGACAATTGTATCTGCTTTTTTTGGTAGAGAAATAAATAATGAGCAGGTCTATAGCCTTTGTATATTTTGTAGAATTAAATTCATATCGGCATACAAAGGGAACATTTTTTAAAAATAGTACGACAAAAACTTTCCAGATAACCTCCACCAGGAGACTGAAAGATGTATATAGAACGACAAAAACTTTGCTTATTTTTCCACTTGACATTTATATGTACAGGTATATTACATTCTTTAACTGACAAAAAAAAAAGTACTGATTTGTTTTTTTGTACCATCCACAGATCTGTAGCCTGTCGTTCTCTCAGGCACCCACAGAGGATGTGTTTATGTCTCCTCTTTGGAAGACAGTGTTGAATGATATAGGACCCGATGCCCAAACCGTACTGAATAAATTTTCTATCAAGTCGATGTTGTTAAAAGTAAGATTGGATGTCCATTTTCTTTGTGAAATATGATTGATTTAATGCATGAAAATATTTGTATATATATTGGATTGTATTTCTTCAGAATGTTTCCCATAGGATGGAACATTGTACTGAGAGCTGTTTCACAAAGAACTAATCTTAATAAAGTCATCATATAATGAATTTTTAGAGTGTATATGTATGTAATATGATCCCAATTTTTATATTTTTTTATTTCATGTTTTTTTTGTGTTATATTTGCTCTGTGTGGCATAACACTAATTTACAGTTGAATTACCTAGACCCATGTTTCAAATCTTTAAACAATGCAGTCCACATAACATATATTCATTTGTTTTATAGTTTAATGTAATTCTTATCTTTGCAGGCCAGTCGTAAAATGTTGGTCAGGGGAAAAATACCACTCATCATTGGTGTAATTGAAAGCTTAGAGCTGCAAGGGGCTGATGCAAGTTTTGTGATTAGAGACATTTCAGGTGAGATATGGCAGTGCACTATGTTGCTGCATGTTTTTATAATTCTCTATCTTTCCTGTTTGGGTATCTAAAAAATTATGTGAACACATTCAAATCAGAATCTAGGTGGTTGCTTTATGATAGTAATTTTTTGTTCTTTTTCATGTGATAATTATATCTTTTAAGATTTGAAAAACTATTTCTAACTTATAAGAAGTTATTTATATTTACAACCTGGGAGAAGTTTTGGTGAAGAATAACTTTTCTTTACAATGTTTGGGACTGAATATTGTCTGCACAGCTCATAACGGTACCATTCTCAGCCTAAATGTGACTAGAGTTTGTTGTTCTAGTTTTGTAACTTAATCTTTCTCTCAACAGGCAAAATGAATGGCTCATTGCATCGTGATTTAGTCAAAGATCCTGTGTCAGCTATCCAAGCTGGATCTGTGCTCATACTTAGACAAGTAAGAGATGTAGTTTCCATACTGTGTGCCTTTGTTAACCTGTTTACTATATTCCTATTTGCAGATGACTGTTTTGACACCCAGTACTGCACAGTGAACACGAAATTGTATCTTTCAATACTAGTACTATTTTCATGACTATTATCTGTGGCACAGTTTCTGAGCCGATCAAGTTCAGTTATGAAAAAACCGACTGTTTAGCTTTAGAGATACGAAAATGAATTTGAGATCAATTACATTGAAAATGAAATCATTCTATTACAGAGTAAAGGCTGCTTTTATCATATGAAAATGCATTTTGAAGTTAAAGAAAAAAAAATTTCAGGGTACTTTCCTTGATGCAAATTTAACGGTATGAACCTAAAATAAGATTTCTTTTGTTTTCATGCACCCTTACGCATTACCCCTTATTATCTTGCCTTTACTTCATTTTGTTTTTCTTTTGCTCCAGAATTAAATACATGTTTTGCTTTTCACTTTTCTATTTAGGTCAGTGTAATAAGTCCATCAAGTCGTACTCATTACTTGAATGTGACACCAGGGAATGTTGTGTTGGTCTACACTGCAAGCAAAGATACGGGAGTTTGTAAGCGGTCATGGTCTCCACCGCTGAGTGCCTTGGCTGATCCTGCCGACGAACCGCGTTTGAAGCAGATTCTTGAGATATCCGAACAAGAACTGTCAGCTTCCCTACGGATGTTTCGTCACAATCTTCACAAAGGCGCCCTTTCTGATGCTTCGCCAAAGTTTAGCAGTCCGGCACTATCCAACAGGGTGAATAGAGGCATCAGGCAGCCATCTCCTTTCAGGTTCAGATCTCCAGGGGCTAACACCTCCAGCTTCAGATCATCCACGCAGTCAGCACCTACGTTGTTTAATTCAACAATACGAGGTCATACCAGAACACCACAGCCAAGAAATTTAGCAGGGATGGCATGTCCAACTAATAGTGATCGACAGTTTAGTGGTACGTCTCCTGCAGCATTCTCAGGTACAACTGCAAAATTCCAGCAACCAAATGCATCAAAGATTTCTAACACAACTTCAGGATCAGCATCAACATTTGGAATTTGTGGTGCCAGAGCAGTACGGAATTCACCTGTGACTTCAGCCGGTTCTGTCACGTCACCTCTTTATAATTCACCATCAGTAGTAATTCCTATATCATCTCATGGTGCAAATGGTGCTGCTAAAACTGTCAACAGCACCACCATTAATAGTACAAGCACCACAAGTAACCGCCTTGGTATAGATCCAGGTTTTGGTGATGACTTCCCAGATGATGATGATGATCATATGATTCTTAAACTCTGTGATGAGGCCCTGAGTCCGATGGAGGCGGACTTTGAAAAATACCAAAGTTCTTCAAAATCAAACTGTGATAGTGCTGTGGGCAAAGAACTTGGTGATAGTGGGGTTGACAGAACAAGTTTAAAGGAAAATCAGACTCATGAAAAAATGCCTGAAATGGGAACATGTATCAAAAATGCTGTATATTTTGGGAACACCTCTAATGAGAATCATGGAATACCCCCTGTTGGCTCATCTATTTCTGTTTTAAAACAACCTCCAACTAAATTTACATTTAAGCGTGCAAATTCTTCATTAGACTCTCCGCGTAGTGTGTTACCAGTGAAACGTCCAATGTGTGAAAGGCAAGCATCGACTTCAGTTTGGAGAAAAAACACTAACAGTGAAATTGATGCCGAAACTTGTCTTTTGTCTGACCATATGCAGAACAATGAGAATACAGTATCTGACACCAAGTCAGGGAATTACAGTGTCATGCCACATCAAGCAAATCTCACAACCCCACAGACTGGACAGAAAGTATATGAAAAACAAAAATCGACATATAAGTTGTCTGAGAATAGGCAGAATAACTCAGCAAAAATAACGCCAAGCAGAGACACAAATACATGTTTTGAAGTGGAGAAATTCAAACCGCTCCCACCAGGAGAAAATCTTGATGTTCAGTCGGTCAGTGATATTCCTCGGTGGGATGATGGTAAGGAGATGGTATGGAATGGCCAGAGGGTCAGATATATGAGTGTAATATGAAACTACTTATATAGGAAAAATGTAGTGGTAAGATGTGAAATAGAAAGCTTTTATTAATAAAAATATAAGCAAAATTTATAAAAATTGAGTTGGAGATAAGTTGGTAAAGTTAATGTTAATGAGATCAGCTTTCTTGAGAGACTTTCTCAGGTAATTCTTAATAAAGGGATCTAAGTATCTGATACAATGATAGTCAAGGTACAAGACTTAACATGAAAATTGCGTTATTTTGGAATATGCTTTCGGAACGGTCATTTTGCTATTTGATTTGTCATGCTTAGTATGAAATAAAACTGTTCCATTACACATTCTATCCTTACTGCGAAAGGCATTTGCTTCCCAGATGGCACTTTTTATTCCTTCTTATGTGGTAACCAAGACCAAACCAAGGTATATCTTTTAGTTTTCCCAAACAAAGGAGTCATCGATTTGTGCGTTCGGTAGGTGTCCACATTGCCCTGCCTCATGACACAAAAGGACAGTCAGAGCTTTAGTCTGTCAAAATCAGCATGTTGCGTTAGTGTGTAATTATCATGTAAGCATCCTCCTAATTTCATGTTTCGCTCATTGCTCATGGCCCAATTAGGCACGTATGTGAGTGTACTGTGAGCGATGTATCGCATAAGTGGATGAGGCTACAAATCTCAGCTATTTACAATCTAGAACCAAGATTTCAGATGATGGCCTTGGTCATCACATTACACATTTCACAGTACACATTGATAAGCATTCAATCAGCCAAACTAGTCATATGAACCAGTGTTGAGACACTGTTTCTTGAGAGACAGTGTTGAGAAATTGATAGGCTTTCTCCAGTTTCATACTGAAACTGAAAACTGTGAATACATATCAACATGATGCTTGAAATAGACTAGAGTGAATAAATCTAAATCTAGGCCTAGTAATATTAAATTCATGGAAATCAAACATATAAAAGTGTAAGAGAACAGATTTACTGCTACATCTCCTGTTTCAAATCGCCTTTTTGGCTATTCCGAAATACACATGTACATGTAGTAAAAATACAAAACATTTTCCATTCCTGGGAAATTTCATAGAGCTTTTAAACTGTAATTGACATAAAATTATCACATGCGTACTTAAAAAAAAAAAAAAAAAAAAGGCAGTGAACATTTTAGGTTTACAATATAAAAAAAAAACCTTTTTTAGTTAAAAAAAGAAAGATGAATTGATGAAAATTATGTTTAAAGTTAGTTAGGAAAGGTAATGTCAATAAGGATCAACTTTGTGGAAAAATGCTGTCATATAGTTAAGGAAGGTTAAATGATTTTGATACAGCTGAGCTGCAAATGCCCATGATATTCTCTCAATGCATTTCCCACCATCATTTTTATCTGACATTGTGATATTAAGCAGTTATGGCAAGTAGAACAGAGCTTCCCTTAACGTACATTTATATACCATACTGATGACACGTGACAGGAGCTTTCCTGAAAGACACACACTTGCGCCATTTTATTGATATTTGGTTATTTGAACTTTGGCACTTCAGTCATCCAGAGAGCTATTTGTATGGCGATAGATTATAGACACTATATTGATGAAGCCGAACCGTATATTGTTGATAGAGTAATGAAACCTCACCCACAGATTTTTCAATAACATGTTTTTGGCATAATTTCTTCTCCTAGTCCCTCTTCATAGTGTGTCAATGTTTAATTAAAATTACATGTAGTAATGGAAATTATAAAAAATGCTTAATGAAAAAAAAATTCTACGTGCCACTGTGACATCTTTATGTGATTTTTTCTCTTTGCTGTAAATTTTCCTTTCTGAGTTTATGAGATTTCATCACTCCACCAGCGATGTTATCCATGCTCCTTTCAGTTAAAATCAATAACTGCCGTTACAATTCAAAGTGCAAGACTTCAGATTTCTTTTACGTCTATTCCACAGATTTGAATGACGACTTCCTCCTCTCACAGTTGTCTGATGACTTTTGATGCAGAGAAAGCTTTGCTCCCAGCACTACCATCTTACTGTGCATGCCCAAATGTCAAATGTTGCATATTGTTTCAAATGGTTTGATAGATTGTGATTCAACCTATACATTGTATTTTGAGATCGTGATACTAATGTATTGCTCTCAGAATCTGTGGTAATTGAAGTGAAATAAAGTATATTTTTAATGAAGCAGGTCATTCCAACATTTTGTGCATACTTGTGTATAATTTTGTGTTGTTACCATCATTTATGGGTGTCTGTTTAGGCGCAATTATTTATTTATGCGCCGTTTTCTTTCATATGTCCATTTCTCTATTTACTCATCACCCGTTCATCTGTCCAGCTCTCCATATTAATTAATCCATTCATCCATATATCCATCCATCCATGCATATACATGTATCCATCCATCCATTCATCCATCTGTCCACCCATCCATCAATCCATTTTATCTTTCTATCACTACAGTGCATTTGTCCATTCATTCTAAAATATCTGTCCATCCATATAATAATTACAATGCAGAAAAACCGCATATGCTTGTTTGTCGGCCCTGATTAATAAAGAATTATAAAACTAAGATGAAACGCATGACATCTCTTTAGGAAACGTCAGTCTAAAAGTTCGTGTGCCATTTCCATTTCATGCAAAATTGAGTGTCAGTCACATTTGTTCATTTTTTTGCAAGAATGAGACGTTTATGTTAACACTCATTCAATCGAAATGGATCCTTCAGTACATGTGCAAGTGTAATTTAACAGTGAAGAGCTTTAAAATTAGCAAATTAATTCTTGTCATACATCATATTCATATTGTCACACAATTTTTGTTCGTGCTAAACACATAACTTCTGCAGCACGTTTGGCTTTGACAGTTGACAGAGGTCACTGGATTATACATTGTAACAAAAAAAAAATAATAATAAAAAAATAAACTGATAAATGGGGCCTTGGGGCTGAAAGAGATGAAACAGTTGTTTCATGGAAACAAGAAGTTGAATAAGTGGGGGAGGTTGTATAACATATGAAGACTCCAGTGGAGAAACCAGATACATGTAAGCCACATTTTCTACAAAGGGAGAAAAACAGAAATTATAGTTAAGAAGTCTATAGTTTTTCACTGTATACCCTTTTAAAAACTCTCTTTTTAGCGGACCTTATCTGGTTTTTCTGAATTATTGTTCTGATAAACAAATCTTAGTGATGTGCATTATAACGTCGGGGCAATAACTCATTTTTTACAAAAATGTGACTTACCTGGTTTTTCCACTGGAGTCTTCATATACATGTACATGTATCTCTAAATACTGAAAGTACATGTATAAAGTAAAACTAAAAGCATCCAGCGGAGCTTCATAAAGTAATTCTTGAAAAATAGATGTAAGGTTTTTGGTTAGAATACAGTGTCAGTTTGGAAATGTGCTGTTGTTGGTGATCACTTTCTTCTGATTATTCTGAACATAAACTCCAACTTCCAAGACCATACTGGGAAATAGAAAAAGGTTAGGTTAAGATATTTCATTATTTGTGTACATGTATTCACTGACTGTATTGTCACTGAGTTTCTCAGAATGAACTAAATAAAAATACATGTACATGTGTGCATGTATCACATTCACAATACGCTTACTGAAGACAGACTAACACTATGTGGTCACTAAGTGATATATCTTAGCAGCCGCATAATGTAATACAGTTCAGTAAAGACTAGCAATCATAATCATTCATGGTGTATGTCTGTCTGTCATATTGATATTCACAGAGGCATTGCCAGTGTTGTTGAGTTTAATGATTTTTCTTCCCAGTGTCCAGCTGCTTTTTATTCCACCGTTGTCTCATTGTGTGTGCACTTGTATGTTATATTATATTCTGTATCTTTGTTGGTTGCTGTTATTATGAACTGATTATTTTGTAAAAAAAAAAAAATACACTGTAATAATAATAAAAAAAAAATCCCAAAAAATCAGACAGTATCTGAACCACTAGATAGTAGAAAGCTAAATTTGTGTGAACTGTTATAGAATTACATTTAATATTTATTGACAAAGAAAACAATGGAATCGTTTCACAGTTTCACTGGCGCCGAGTTTTAGATTCTTCAGGCATGAACTCCTAAGGTCAAAATGTATTGCATCCCTTACCACATGTACATTACATTATTACAATAACAAGGCTGTCTTTCCAACGCGAGCATGGTAAGTTTTGTATTTCCTCACAGAATATGGAGTAAATTTATTATATGGTTATCTTGCTGGCTCAAGAAGTAAAACTCAACTGGTCCATCAGGAATACCATTCTTGACGACGTGGACTAGATTCTGCGAGTAGTATCGGTACGTTAAGACTGGCATAGACCAATGCAATCTACCTCACAGATCCGTCTGCCGGCAGATTGCACAGATCGCACGTACAATCTCGAGCGCATACACTGATGCAATCGGCCGCATGACCACCATGCGTTCGAGCGTGCTCATTTGACAACATGTCGTCAGAGGAGAAACTTGCTTTAGCAGCAATCTCAATTTCTATTGTTGTTAAAAAGAGAAGAAGACGAAGTCGAAGAGAATGGGTAAAACAGTGGCTGTTAAAGCGCCCAAAGCAAAGTCACACCACTTTGCTAGAGGAGCTACGGTTATATCCTGATGATTTTCAGAACTATTTGAGAATGGATTATGACATCTACAACGAGCTCCTAGAGCTCATCAGTCCTCTCATTGTGAAACAAGACACTAATTTTCGTGACGCTATTACGCCACATGAGCGACTAGCGGCAACCCTCAGATACCTAGCCACGGGGAGAAGCTATGCGGACTTGAAATTTTCTACACGGATAAGCGCCCAGTCTTTGGGCCACATCATCCCAGAAACCTGCAGGGCCATTTACGAGACTCTAGCACCACAATACCTCAAGGTAAGAAATTATTCGCTCACTTATTAAAATTATCACTCAATCAACATCAACCGCTTAACCCCCTCATTCATTCATTCATTCATTCATTCATTC
>JBCEWB010105634.1:0-11988 GCA_039654565.1 Peronia peronii | reverse complement strand
GATAGATAGATAGATAGATAGATAGATAGATAGATAGATAGATAGATAGATAGATAGATAGATAGATAGACAAATGAATTTTTATATGACAGATGGCGTATGACCCAAGAGGAGGCTGCGCTTGCTAGAGAAGACGGTATCATCATGTACGCTATCGGTGTGGGCAGAGGCATCCGTGACGATGAACTGCTCAACATTGCTGGGGAAGCCTCCAGGGTCACCAAGGTAGACAACTATGACAAACTGAAGGATATCAAAGAGGATTTGGCCAGACAGACCTGTGTCAGTAAGTACGAAAGGTTCTCAAAATTGCAGCCATTGGGAAACCTGGATTGTGATTATCATTTTGAGAGGCTTTAAAAGTTTCAATTATTTTGATTTTAAATCTCTAACACAAGTGATGACGAAAATGTTCTCCTCACAAGAGACATCAGTGGGACGTATTTCAAACACAGTACTTCAAAAACAATTACGAGATAGAGATTTTGGTTTTTAAAATTTTTTTTTCCTTATTTGGCTTGGGTCTGATGTCTTCAACTTTCATTTCTCCTATTGGTTTTAAGATATGATAGATTAATATTTAAATCTAGTGTAATTCATTGAAAAAAAAATGATATAAATAGATGTATGTGATTTTTTTTTAGACCGAATGACCATAACAATTAACAGGTCTCAATGTGGTTATTAATTCGATGTCAGTTATAAATAAAATCTCTACGTTTTTTAAACTGACTTTTTTTTAAATTTTCAAACATTTTAACTGTTGCTAATTCCCTGGTTTTGTTTTCTCAGATGTATCTATAAGTTGCTCTCTTGAGCTGACTTTATTTTCGTTTCACGTCAGAATAACGTTTCTACTCTCCTTCATCTCGTCCTCAGAGAAGGAAAAGCCCACAACCACACCACCACCAATGACCGAATGTAAGTTGGAAGCAATTGTCTCATGAAGTAATAACGATTTTAAAATCTTGCCGTTTTCTCGGGCAACTGGGGTAGAATGACCGAGGTCACAGGATCCAGCAAATTTACTCTCACGCCCATTTGTGTATATGCTCATGGCAGACAATCTTGAGGAATGACGAACTTTTAGATACGCCCACAGCATGTAAACAAATTCATACGGGGATTACCTGGTCAAAGCTGATTTACCGTACATTATGTTCACGATAATGTGTGTGTATATATGTATGTACAGACAATTTTTAGGTGGGACTAGATAGTTACATAATCTCAGAAAAATATACATGCTCTCTTTAATGTAAGACTGTGAATTGTGTTTGGTATTTCTCTCTCTCTCCAGATATATGTATATGTGTGTGTGTGTGTACGTGAGTGTGTATATGTGTGTGTGTGTGTCTGTATATACATATAATATATATATATATATATATATATATATATATATACATGAGAGAGAGAGAGAGAGACGGAGAGAGAAAAAGAGAGAGAGAAAGAAGATATGATATTTAGCTCCTTCGGTTCAGAGCCGATAAATTAGGGAAAATAATCCTTACTATGCTGGCTTGTGTGGAATAAGAATCCTATACTGGACTAACTAATTTGAATGGGGAAGCTCGTGTTAGTCTGTCCAGCTGGGGATATTGTGGACTGAGAAACAGAAACCCTACGACTGTCCTTGAGTGACACCTTTCACCTGTTTGATTTCAGCTTGTGGAGAACTCAACCCCGCTGACGTTTACTTTGTGTTCAGCCCAGCCAGTCTGGGAGACCACGGTACCGCCTGGACCACCAGCTTTATCTCTCAAGCTATCAGTGCTGAGGACATGGATGTTGGATTCAGGGTAAGGCATTGGCCAGTTCACTAGATAGGCTCAGAAAACAGAGATAAGATACAATTAAACAAAATGGCCCACATGCACAACATGAAGAATGATGAAAGCATGTCTTTAATTCAATCAAGTCACTCCTAAAAGATTGTGAACTGTTCTTATTTTTTTTTTGTTGTAAGTCAAGCATTCTGAAAATATGTTGTTCAGGAATCAATTTCATGATTGGTGATATGTATACCGGTAAATTCACGAACAAGCATGCCATAGCAGTGTGAAATTGGAGAGAAACCAACCAATCTCTAAAGTATTGAGAAACGAAAATAGACTAAGCATTCCCTGCATGGCGGATTGTACAAATGGTGATGTTCTCTGTATTTCAGTACGGAGCTGTCACTAACACCTGCCCCGAGGCTGCCGGCTTTGACCTGGACGAGTATGACAACACTGATGACATCAAGACCCGCTTGCAAACCTACGAGCGCAGCAGAATGCCAACTCTCGTAGAGGTAAAACTAGTCCCATCTCTCCCCTCACTCTTTTCTCCCCCTCCACATCCCATTTCTGTCTCTTTCGCCTTCTCGATATTTCCTGCTCTGTCTCAATACATGAGCATTATATAGGACGGCCTGGGACGCTGGGGAACAAATGCATGAGCAATAGAACGAGAGAGAATAAACTGTAACAAAGGAAGACAAAACCCGCTCATCGTCAAAGTAGCATGGCTGATTGACCGGTAACAGTAAAGTACCGGTACAAACCAGCAGTAAGCCGCCATTGAAATGTAACCGTCTGAGAAGAAGACATTAGACTAATATATAAGTCAAGATATTTAGAATCGACACTTAACCATTCATTGCCTTTAGTGTGATCAGTGATGACCCAGCTAAAGTCTCTGATCTGAATGAGCAAGTTTGAAAGAAAGACTAACAACCGGCTAAATTTCAATTACAGTCCTATCATATTCCGGATACGTTCCCATTGCCCTGTACTGAAGAAAACAATGTCTGACCTTTATAGTTAATTAAGAGGCCTACAAAGACTAGATTTCACATGATTAGTCTTAATAAAATGCACGAGATGAAATAGACGTACTACATAATTAATGTATGGTCGTTCATGACCAAAATGTGCGAATTTCGTAACAGCACAATCGACAGAGCATCATGACCAGTTTAACGAGTCATCACGATCCAATGTGTAAGGACCTAAAAAAAAAAAGGTTGATATTATAATTATGCCCAAGAAATTAATAACAAATAATCGTGCCTCTCCCCTCCAGCAACTCATCACCGACGGTTATACTGAGGACCGTGGAGCCCGTCCAGACGCCAGCCGTGTGGCAGTGCTAGTAGCTAGCAATAGGAAAGGAGAGGACCTCAGCGCCCAGGTGGAAGCTCTGCAAGAGAATGGCGTCAGGGTAAGTAATTAATTACATATTTTTTTCAATAGATAAATAAAGAATTAAAAAGAAAAAAAAATCCACCGGTCAAGGCATATTTCCAAACAACTATCCTATTAGAGTTCCTGTCTCTACGTTCCCTATATTCACTATCTTTGTCCTCTGTTAGTCTTCCACTTTTTTTTCTTTTTTTTTCCGCTTGTGCAGTAGTTTGTCTGGCTCGTTATTTTTGTTCGTTTTCTTTTCTGTTTTTTTTTTGTTTTTGCTTTGAATTTTATACAGCTCTTTTCTCTCGTCTCTCTTCTTTATTTAATGTCGTTACTGTTGCTGTCGTAAATGTATTATGTGCGTGTGCGCATATGTTTTGTTCTATATCGTTTTATTGTGTTTGGATTGCCTTCCTTTTTTCTAAAAAGTAATTCTTCCATATTATATAGAATGACCAACCTACCTGCTTTTTTCATCCAAACAGGTGATCATAGCTGATCCATTCGAACAAGGCGTTGACATCCCAGGAGTGGTGACCCTGTATGGACGATCATCCAAACAGCAGGCAGAGGGCCTGATCTCAGCACTGTGTCCGCAGTAATTGTGGCGTGCCGGAACAAACACTAGTGTAAGGCTCCAACTGTCGCCAGTTCACAACAATCTGAGCTTCTAAAAGATAGGGCCGCGTCATTCATGTTTAACTGTATTAAGGCTATAGACCAAACGACAGCCTTCTGAAAGTCAGATCTGAAGGCAGAGCTTGTTTAATAGACCAAAATTATACTGATACCAGAAACTGCTTGGTCATGAAAAAACTGGTCATTTCTATCATACTTATACTCTGCATTTTGAGGTAATGTCTTCATTTACAAAATCATTTCGGCTTTAACTGTATTGAATATCATGGGGATATTGTGAGACAACTTTGTCGCAATTCAGCGTTGTTAGCTTTTAAAATTGCAAGGCTATTTTGTGGGCAATAATACTGTACACCACAGAACGAGATCTAGACAGAGTCCAAATCAAAGGGCCGTGTCTTTTCCAACGCCATAAAATACTGTACATTAGGAGAAGAGGACCTTAGGATGTTGAGATATTACAACTCGTCATTTCAAATGCTATTTTATAGTAGATCATAGATTAGTTACTCATATTGTGCTTGAGAAATCTGTGGATGTATTAGTTTTTCAGTGTCCCACATTCCTACAAGATAAGCTACTGTAATTAATATGGTGATTCTCAATCAGTGTGGCCGCTGAGATCTTAACTCGGCCACTGCTCAATATGCTGGACTTACACTGTTTTGCCTTGGAACGGCCAGGAACACATTATGAACATCTAAGTTCAACATGGTTCAATTCTGTAAAATAATAAGTAGATGGATATCTGGACAAGCGATTGATAGATAAACCTATCATATGTATGGATGAATGGATGGATGAATGGATGGGTGGGTAAACAGATAGATAAATGGATGGATACTTCAGTTTATTCCCCAACGAACCCATCTATTGAAAAACAGTCAGGAGCACAAAATGTGTTATATTTTTCTTTTTTTGTTTTTTTAACCGTCTTTATCAGGATGTGAGAGAAATGTAAAAGAATGTGAGGAATCTTTATAGTCGACAGTTAATTAATAATTAGTCTATACGAGATTACATTGTATAGAGAAAACGAAAGCAAGTTTTAAATGATTGGAATGTGAGTAAAATGAACAAGACTATACTTCAGCAATTGTCATGAAGTTGAATTTTCCATAACTGAATATTAAAACACAATAGAAAATTAAAATTGATCATTCTAAATGACAGGTAAATTTCTCCATAACGGACAGCACTGAAAACAATACCCATCGGTTTATTTTTTTCCCTTTTGTTTCTTAAGTCGTGCTTTTTTAAAAAAATGTATGTTTACTTTGGATTCAAACAATAATAAGTTCAACTGTCATTTCCAGGTAATCAATTGCCACAAGCTCATCTCCGGCTCCCACAGCAGCAGATACTGCAGAAGTTTCTACCACAGCAATTTCTAC
The DNA here is from genome assembly GCA_039654565.1 of Peronia peronii. Lineage (NCBI taxonomy): Eukaryota > Metazoa > Mollusca > Gastropoda > Systellommatophora > Onchidiidae > Peronia > Peronia peronii. Next base: position 6,779 of record JBCEWB010105634.1, on the reverse strand, counting down.
TACAACAGCTCCTACTACAGCAGCGCCCACGACAGTCCATTCTTGTTAAAGCCGACCTTTAAATCTATTCATTGACTATCAATATATCTGCAGATAAAGAGGACCATGTAAAAAAAAAATACAGCAGGAAAGAATAATAGTATCTATCCATTTATTTTGACAAACAATCTCTATTATTGATTAAATTATTATTCTTGTATTACAGTATCTTTTTCTGGTAACTCTCCAGATTGATCATTGTATATTATCGATAACTCATATTCAATCACGTTACAGACTTTGTTCACGGAAATCGTTACTCAAGGTACACTTAAAAAAGAAAAAAAAAAAAAAAAGAAAAAGAAAAACAATCAATAATAACGATTGTAAATAACCATACTATCTCTTCAATGTTAATGAAACGCTGTAAAAAGAAGCTTAGCATTGATTTGTATAAAGTCTTCCAAAATTTAATGGTCACGTTTTCAACTAAATTCTAGATTTCTTGAAGGAGTATACAATGCTCTATTGGAACTAACCGTCTTTGAGAGAACGATTTTAGTTATAAAAACATGACTAATTAGGCACTGATATTGGAGAGCATCCCTACTCATTAAATGCCAAAAAACTGAAAATCCTGTTTCTTCAAAATATTCAAAAGACGGCATCCAGATACTTGAATTGAAGCGCATTCCCAGTTTATTTTTTGTAAGCCTTTGTACAACATCAGATTTTATTTTACATTATTTTCCTACTCTTTTGTTTTGTTTATCACACAAAACATGAGCTGTGAGGAGGCTTGTCAAGCGTTTCTATAATACCAAGCATTGAAAGGTTTTGACTAATTTATTTTGAATCTTTCGTCATGGATTTTCAAAATAAACATATCTTGCATTGCAAATCAGCTTTTCGTGGCTTTTCTTTTAAAGTTAGCGTTTGTGGATGGTTATATCTTGTTTTTTCATTTAAATTTATATCTCATTAGTGATAGATAAGCTCTAAACCTGAAAATTGCTTAAAGAACGAGCGAAGAAAGAAAAAAAAATAATAGAGAGCATTTATGTAGTGTCTTCGTATAGTACAGGCTCTCAGCGCTTTACAATCTATTATAGAGAAGAAAACATGAAATGTCCCAATTGTCACATTATGGCATTCTTCTCTTTGGTGGCATTTTATTTATAAAACCCAGCCTTTACTCCAGAACAACAAACACTCTCTCAATTTCTACATGCAATTCTGCCTCGTAGCAGAAGCAGTTGTGATCGCATTCTCATCATTATTCTCTCTCTTTCTTTCTCTTCCTCTCTCTCTCACACACATATATACACGCGTACATACACACAAACGCACACAAATACTAAAAAATGCCAAACAGCAGAAACAAAAGATGAAGAAAAAAACTTTCATGACTCACAGTTGTCTTGTAACTTATTTTATAAACTGATCATCACTATTTGAGGGGCATTGTTGGTTTTCAAAAAAGAAACACACACACATACGCAAACGTAAACATAGACGTCCATCCCCAAGGCTAAAATCTGAAAAAAAGAAAAGAAAATCTTCTTTCCTTCCTCTCACAATACACACTTGCGCACAGAGTGTCGCATCAGCGATCTTCGTTGCCAAAAAGTGGCCTCAATATCACCAGCCTCACCAACGTGCCTATCAGTATCAAGATATCATCATCATTATCAGCACCACAACAACACACTGACTACAGTCATAATCCCAACACATTTCTGATCCTGTCCCAGAGGTAATGAGGCTAAATATGTTTGTACTATTTGATAATTAGAAATCTAGTGTGACTAAATGTTTGTACGCTATTTGATAATTAGAAAATCAGTGAAACTTAATTTCGTATGTCATTCAATAATTAGGAAATCAGTGGAGCTAAATCTGGGAAAATTTGATAATTGGGAATCTAGTGAGACTAAATTTTTACATATTTTGATAATTAGAAAACCAATGAGGACAAAGATTTATATATTATTTGATAATTAGAAAACCAGTGAGAATAAACGTTTAAATATCATTTGATAATCAGGAAACCAATCAGGTTAAAGGTTATATATTATTTGATAACAACAAAACCAGTGGGGCTAAAAGTTTATATATTGTTTGATAATTAGAAAACCAATCAGGCTAAATATTTTTTATATTATTTGATAATAAGAAAATCAATGAGGCTAAATGTTTATATCACTTGATAACAAGAAAACCAATCAGACTAAAGGCTTATATATTATTTGATAATTAGAAATAATGGATGCTAAAAGTTTGTATATTTTATAATTAGAAAGCCATTTAGGTTAAAGTCTATACCATCTGATAAACAGAAAACTAATGAGGTTAAATTTCTGTGTATTTTTTGATGATTAGAAAACAGATGAGACTTAGTGTGTATATATCATTATAACTAGAAAACCAGTGAGGCTAATTGTTTGTATACAATTTGATACTTGGAAAACATTGAGGTTGAATGTTTGTATACCATAAAATTAGAAAGCCAGTGAGACTAAATGTGTGTATATCATTTCATATTGAGAAAACTTAATATTTTGCATCATTTGATAACTAGAAGTCAAAGAGGCTGGATGGATATTTAGAAGACCAATATTTGGGTATCACGATAAATGGGAAAGCCTATGAGGCTCAATATCTCTTTATCGTCTGAGAATTAGAAAGCTAATGAAACTAACTATCTGAATGATTTGAATATTTCTTTAGAAGAACACTGAGGTTAAAATAATGTTTTTGATATACGCCCGTTATTAGGTATTTTCTTTTCTTATTGGTTGTGATGCTAGTTCGTCTCACTTTCATTTTGAAGTTGCCTCTGTCACAAATAGCTCGCTTGGGTTACAAGTACCTGTGGCTATCAGTGCTGATTTCAACTGAGTTTTCTGATCTGCACAGATAGTATGCTAATGTATTTCCTGAAGATGTTCGACTGCCATTTAAAATAATCAAGCGAATAAGCCGTTACTACAGTAAACCACATATAATCTCGAGAGCTTTAGAATTCCTAACACAACTACAATGAAAGTAAATATAAATATATTTTTATGACCGGGTTTCAGATATTTTATTTACTGCCATTGGAGCACCTTTGGGCAATTTACTTGCGTTATTTAAAACAGTTTCCATTCTACTGTCTGCAGATGATTCTTTTATTCAAGATTAAATTTGACACGATGAAAGTCAAACTTCGATGGTTGGTACAGAATCGAATTTTCTGTGTCAAGACCAGTAAACAAATATAATAGCATTTATTGACATTTTTAAAGTAATAATATCATGAGAAAATTTCAGGCTGAAACGAATTCCGAATTATGCCATAATTAATCTGACTGCTGCAGATTACAAAGTGAACGATATGATAAAATTATAGTAAGCTGTCAGGCTATCTGTCTGTCTGAATACACGTAAGTATTTACTTGCGTGTGCATGTGTCTGTGTTCACGACTACGTCACAAACTTTGTTTAAAATTGCTTTTGTCTGAGTGTTGTTTATCTGTCTGTGTGCATGAATACAATTATGTATTTATGTATGGTTATGCGTGTGTCTATGTTCACGATTATGTCACACATTTTATTTGATTTTGTTTTTGTCTGAACAGTGTCTATCTGCCTGGCTATATGAATACAATGAAAGATATTTTCCCAGCCAGCTAAGTTATTTTTTTTTCGTATCCATTGGAAAGAGCGAAAATATTAATTTTGTTTCTGTTATTTGAAAACTATGAAAATTATCAGGTTGAAGAAAAAAATCAGCACATGGTGATTTTTTTTTTTTTTCAGAATTGTCCGTTATTAACATTTCAAGTAACAAGAAAAAAGATGACTTTTTTTTTCTCCTTTACAATGCTTGATAATTAGAAAACCAATGAAATGTAACTTATTTTATGTTTGTGTATCATTTGATAAATAGAAAGCCGGCAAGAATAAACGTTTAAATATCATTTGATAATTGAAAATAAATCAAGTTAAAGGTTTATATATTATTTGATAACTAGAAAACTAGTGGGGCTAAAGGTTTATATATTATTTGATAGTTAGAAAACCAATGACGCTAAATGTTTATATATTATTTGATAATATTATTTGCACCTCTTGTACATGGCAAAGGGAAGTAATTTGCTGATAGTTAAAATGGTTCATTATGTATTTGTGAATGTGTGTGCATGTCCAAACGACTAGGTCATAAATCTTATTGAATATTGCCTTTGTAAAACTGGTAACCATGCATGCGGAGAGAAATATAGTGGGAGAATCATCAAATAGCCTCACCGAAAGGATTCTGAGAGGGAATCTACGACAACATATGATAAAGAATAGCGTATGAATCTGTACATTAGAGAAGATGTCTGGACCATGAAATGACAAAGTACTGCCACTCATGGAATGAAATGGCATAATTGTTTCTAGGTCAATTCTCATTTGCCACGTTATTATTTATATTGGAATTCTTCCTTGTTGTTATTTTAGCATGATTGAACTGTAATGATGAGGTTTATGTTAAACCGGTATTTATACTTTGGCATTTCAGCTGTTTGCCAGAGAATCTGCGTTATGGCCTGCATGTTGTGCTTAGTCGCGATATCACTGCTCTGTCATCCTAGTCTCAATTCTTCTGCTCTATTCCGAAATTAAAAAGAAAAAAAAATGGCTTCCCTATCTGAAAGGAGCAGTTCAAAATCTCTGTCCCATATGAATTAAGGTTTTGAAGTTCTTAGTTATTTGACGGTAGCAGTTCAGGTTCTGGTAATCTCTTTGTTATTTGACTTTAGCATTTTGAGAACTTTCTTTTATGTTTGACTGCGCACTTTTAGGTTACAATCACTCGAAATTTGGTGTCAATAATAAATACTTGATAATTCACCTTTCAGAAAGACGAATTATCAAGAATATCATATCTCATGGTCATCCCCCCACCACCCAAATTCCTACAATCACCTCATCTTCTTATGCCCAGTTACAAGCAGAAATTCTATGGTAGAGGGATTACACAGGGAAGAAGTACTTATATATAATTGTCTGCTTATTTTCTGATATCAAGTACTATGGGGGATGCATTTCCAACATTTGATATTCTCAGACTGTATGAACTAGGACATGGACTTGGTGAACATTACCTTTTCTATCTATAGCCTCATCATTAAATTTTCTCACAGGCTTTTTGCGTCTTGATTTTGTAAAGAGAGAAAACAAATGATAATATTATTGTCGTCGCTGTTTGTTGTTTTTCCCCCTTGTTAGACCTATTACGAACCTGTGATATGTGCATACCAATTAATTACACATAGAAAATAGTGGTGGTTTGTTCATTTCTCTCAGCAGATTGTTATATTTTTCAGGCTTTGCAGTTTTAAGGAAATTATACTGATCTCATTGTATAATCTATCAATGTGGACATCTTCATTTCAATTTTCTCGAGGCTGTCGATTGAGTGTTATTATTTTCATTCTTACAAAGAAACTCATTCATGCATAGTGTTCGAATAATGGAACTTGCACTTTTGCCTATACTGTAAGAGCCATGGAATGTTAAGCAAAAGTTATTGGTATAAACGATACCCTAACAAATCTGCTTAGAAATGAACGTATTAGTTTGCCTGCGCCCCCTCTTTCAATGTGGTGTCCTCAAGTGTAATAACTAAACCAGAGGATAAACAGAATCAGAAAAAAAAAAATGGTTTTACTTGTCAAATTGTTTTTTTGTCATTGCTTGTAGATATATTTTTGGGATATTTTCTACTTAACAAGTTGATATCTTGTTTGCGACGATTCATAAAATTTTCTTACTTTTTGATCTGGCAAAGTCTGTTCCATTACCCAAGGGTGAGGCACTAGAGGATACTTGTTTTTGGTAAAAGGTCAGTTTAGCCCTCTGTATCCAATAGTGCATGTTTGTAAGAATAGCACTCGCATTTTCTGCTTTATTGTGATGAAATGAGGACTTTTAAATGATTTTACGCCACGTTACTAGATACTTGCAACGTGATCACACACAAGCTAAAGAAATTTATCCTGTTGTTTGACCTTTTGGGGTAAATCCATCTATTTTCTAGTATTGAGCCTATATAGCTTATCTTTGATTAGCGTTTCTTTTGTTGATGTACATTTCGAAAGCTTTTGCCAATTTGTTTCAAATGAAGTTTCACATTTCCTGGAAAATTAAGGTGGTTGATAAAACCTATAGCCATTACTCACACATAATATTCATAATACTGCCTATTGTCGGATGACTCCCCAAAATCTGACATGTAAGGAACATGTTCCCTACTTGTAAGCCTAAGATAGAATTATGTAGTCTTTAAAGAAATCGTGTGATTTTCACGAGGGAAGAAAGGATATCATGGACTAGGGTCATTTGACAGAATAACAATAGTGTGTTGTCACTCATGAATAAAACCGAAACTGATAACTGAAAACAAAAGTCACATGCTAACATTTCGATGTCGGATCCATTGAATCCGATTCAACAGTCTATCCATATAAAAATTCTAATAGCACAAGAAGCCGTACTCAGATTGCAAAAAGACTTTAATAACGTAAATTTATGTGATCAGACAGCAAGGAAATTTATTATACCATAAACTACTAATGGCAAGAGAAATTTCAATTCAATCGCCTTATTATTTCCGTTATTTTATTTTTTTATCTTCTTTATATTCATGGATGGGTTCTCACATATAGAATTAGTTCATAATCATTAGTAACTTTTCTATCTATCTATCTATCTATCTATCTATCTATCTATCTATCTATCTATCTATCTATCTATCTATCTATCTA
>JBCEWB010105623.1:0-10516 GCA_039654565.1 Peronia peronii | reverse complement strand
AAAAAAAACAAAAAAAAAAAAAAAGGAAAAAAAAAAAAAAAAACCTCCCCCCCCCCCCCCCCCAAAAAAAAAAAAACGGCACTGTGCTTAATTAAAAGGAAAATTTAGCTACACTAATGCATACATTTAATTCTCATCTAATGATCGCTTGGTTATAAACAACTTTATGGTAACAATTACAGTTTTGTCACACAAAATTGTTTGTCTGACTGACCGGGCCCTGAAAGGTACGTTCACTTTATGTTGAGCTGAACTAAACCGCTGCGCTCTAACTAAATTGTGGTATTATGGAAAGATACTTCATTTTGTTCTTTTAATTAAGGACAAGATTTCACCAAACGTTTCGTATCTTAGACTTTTTTGATAGGGAGTATTTGGGAGCCTTTTTTTTGTGGATAAAATCTTTGATTATCTAAGATTACGTCTCCAATGCCTTTGGGAAATTCCATCATAAGAAGATTTGGACTTTTTAAACAGAAAAGCATATAATGAACTCTAGTAGATATTTATGTTTGTTACCACGGAAGGAGGTCTAGAATTTACATAATGTATTCAACACAGCTTGATCTCCAAGTTTTATTTTTGCAACATATTAACTCCAATCAAGATCGAGAATTCCAAATCCTTCCAAATGCATAAGGCAAAGAAAAAAGATCCCAAGAATTGACCCCCTGATTTGCTAACATGCAATATGATGTCAGATTGTTAGTCATTTCAGAAATGTTTTTCCCTTACGTTGCTGTTGTTGTTGTTGTTGTAGTCTTGTTGTTCTTGTGCTTATTAATGTTGTTCTTGTTGTTGATGTTGTTGTTGTTCTTCTTCTTCTTCCTCTTCTTTTTCTTCATCATCATCATCATCATCATCTTCTTCTTCTTCTTCTTCTTCTTCTTCTTCTTCTGCTTTTTCTTCTGCTTCTTTTTCTTCTGCTTCCCCCTTTTGTTTTTCTTCTTTTTCTCTTCAGGTGAGGCGCAGTGGTTATGAAGCGGTGATCACAGCCGTCCTCGTAAAATTTTAAACAGTTCATTCTATTTTGGAGAGAAGTCAGCTTGTTTCTTCCCCTGCACTGCCAGTGGTAAATCAAATTTCACTGTTGCGTGATCTGTTGCTGTTGTCAGAAGGAGTGTGGGATCAGAGCTTTATGTAGGACTGTTCATTCAGACAGGTAAACAAGTTACGTTTTCAGGTGTAAATAGTAACTGCTGTTTTTGAATCAACAGCTGAAGCAGTGACAATGTGTTATTTTGACCGGTAACCAAATCAATTCCCTTTCCCAAGTACAACATAAGCATTGCAAAGAAAGACAAAGGTCAGTCTTTCTCTCGTTATTTGAAACACAACGTGTCAAAAAATTCGGAGAAATTCAAAAATCTTTTTTTTTTTTTTTTTTTTGTTTCATCGTGATGATTTTCTCAGAATTCTTCATTTCACGTGTTTCAAATAACAAGGGAATTTTTTTTCTTTGAAATGCTTGCGTTTCATCTTTTGTACTTGACAAAGGGAAGAAACCTAGCTATAGCTGAAAAATGGCTCATTGATTTCCAAAAGCCCTGTCAGCTCAATGCGACTTAAACATATACCATACATAGAACCATAAACCACATCGCACCGACAAGAACCAAAGTATGAATACACAAATGAGAAAATAATAACAAACGCTCAAAAGCGAACAAGGTACAGTCTTTAGAGGTAATTTTTATTGTCTTTCATCGAATTCCAAAGTTGATTTAAAGTAATGATATTATAGAAATATTTTATTTTAAAAGTTATATCAGGCTCCAGATGCTTTCATACCATGTGCTTTTCTTTCCTAAAACTCTACTGGCAGAGACAGATAGCTGTCCTATGGGAAATTATGGATATTTACTGCATAGATAGTACTAGAAGCTGTTTAAGATGCCTAGATTGTACAATCCGACATTAGAAATTACATTAAGTTGCGTTGCGTTAGGTCACGCTTAGTCTTGCCGACCATCGGAACACCACTGAAGATTGCAATTCTTTAACCTGTCTCTTCTTTTTGTCCTTATTCACAATACATTAATGCTTTGACGAGGTCAGATGTTCCTATCATAGGCTCGTACCCCTTCAATTTCTTTCTCTTGACTGTGCGAAGATGATCTATGGGCCGATGGTTTGCCATATATTTTGTCTTATTTACTTTTATGTCGATGACATGATCTTTGAACGAGATGCTGTTCCGAAGTTTAAATAGTAAAGAAGTTAATGGAATTATTTTTGTCATTGTCGGAAAGGAAAACTCACTTGTCTGATGGCCATCTAAGTAAACAGTGACTGTCTTTTGTCTCTGTGCACTTTTCTTAACAAAACACATCTTAACTCGCTGTTTAATTATTTCTCCACCTATCTATTTATTGAAATATTAGAAGACAACAACACATCGTTATATTCTTTAAAAAAAACTGCGCTTGATTAACTGGATAAGCTGTTTTGAAAGAGGTGTCTTAAACCGAAATCTCTAGCTGTTTTGTTGACACGGCCATGTTCAGCAAAAAAAAAACAAAAAACACTTTTTATCAGAGTAAGTTAGTACGCCATTACCACATTTATAATTCTCATCATCTGTTTTATTATTCTCAGCAGTTTTAGCTGTTCAGTACTTAAACCCAATCGATGAATAAATAAATAAAACTCCCTCGTGACTAGTTAAAAGCCAAAATTCAGTTACACTACTAATGACTACATTTATATGTTTACTACTGATAAGAACTCCTGCCAGCTGGTTGTAATAACTTTTGTGATCCCATTTACAGTTTTATAAACAAAAGCGTTTAGCTGCCTGGTTAGCGACTGGAAATAATGGACACCATGCATCAAATTGCAGCGCTCTCATCAGTTCAAAAAGATAAACTGCACAGCTGATAAAGGCAAACATTGAAAAAGTATGAATTACCAACAACGAGAGCAACGACAAGTGGTCTCATGACCCTAGCAATTGTCTGTTCCTAGACAGCAATTATTTATTCCTAAGTTTAATTGTGTTATGCATTTGTCATCTTGTCACTGCTTGGTTAATAATTATTCTGCTTGGTATTTATTTATTTATTTATTTTATACAATATTATCATCATTGTCATCAGAAAAGTTAGCGTTCGTATTGCATCCTGTAAATACAGAAGCAGATGCGTTGAATGAAATCCAATATAACAGCAGTTGTTCGAGAAAGACACCAAAGTCGTGATTCGCCATAGGGGGTCGGTCAGTTTGTCAGCTCTGGATCACGAATTCATTTAAACATTATGGCTGAACTCTCTACTACGTCTCAGGGCAGGGTACATCATAATAATAGATGAGAGCACTCATGATCTCCAACGGCCTGCCGCTATGCATGACAATAATTATGGTGACAAGCTGTTGTTTTGAATCCCAAGGTGAATGATGTTTTCTAGTTGTGTTCAACGATGTGCGAACTGTTTTAATCCAGGCTATTCAATCTCTCTGAAAAAGGTACAGCCACATCACAAGAAATTCTAGTCTGATAAAAACAATCCTGGAGGGTAGAGCAAGCTGGAAAGGACAGTAAGACAGGCCCAGAAACAAACAAACAAATAAAATGGAGTACAACATCGAAATGGAGACAGACTATAGCGCCACAGAGACAAAAATGACAAGTGTGCATATGCCTGTTTTCAAACATCTCCCAGTCTTTATTGTTATTTAGAAACTCTTCATATTACTGAACTACCAATCTGCTAATCAATCGAGTACCTGCGTCTTTACACGTAATACCACTGTGTTTATACCGTCTCGTCATATCTTTCATAATGAATTTGTAGTGTGACAGAGTTTCCAATACATAGTACGTAGTGGATCTGGAAACAATCCAGTACAGCCTACCACAGAAGTTTAGATCAATTACATGGAAGAAACTGCTTTGTGAATTTAATAGTTGCTCCACTCTTTCGTCAGTGAATAGTTCACGACATCCTCACTTCAACATGACATAATGTAAAACTGTTTGTTTCACCACCTGTGTATTTTTATGAGAATCACGTTATTGACATTATTTTGTCACACTTCACAGCTGACAGACCAGAAAAGGGTATAATTAACCCATTGATAAACATCGATGTTGCATCAGAATTATGATTATTATGTCCTTCAACAAGCTTTTTTTTTTTTTTTTGTTTCAGATGTTATCCACTTTTACTGCACAACAAAATAAATGCCAATGTTTTAAAAATTAACGCCTGGCAACTAAAGCATAATTGTTATAAATCTATTGATAAACATCAGGTAATTATAGTCGAATATTTAAATAGATAAAATAAATTACAGGGAGAGAGAGAGATACAGAGAGAAAGAGAGAGAGATCAATGATTAGTCAGATCACTTTTAAGTTTACTCTGTCAAAATATTTTGCAAAATTTACCAAATAAACACACAGACATTCTATAAATAGAGCCGGCGCGCGGCGCTGCGAGCCATCAGGCGATAGACCGTCTTGAGTGAGGCGTCCGCCATTTCGAGTGGGATCTGCCTGAACACCGGGAAGAAGGGCGTAAATAAAACACTAGAAACACCAGTGGATAGGAAATTTAGCCTTAGGCTCTTGGCTGTGAGTGACACGACTAAATAAACTTAAAGCAGGCGCCCTCCATCCAAATAATAACGGTTGTGTAAAAGATAAAAATAATAATTGAAATGTAAAAGATAAAAATGATAATAAATAACGGTTCATAAGAAAAGAGAAACAGAGGCAGGGCTACTCACACATGGGGACTAGTGCTAATCCGAGTCTCTGTTCAACCTAAATGAAAAGATGCGGTGTGAAAGTTGTCTGGGGGTTAATGGGCGGAAGTCCGAAAAGTTTAGGAACCACTGCATTAGTCTACACTTGACATTCTCTATGACAAAATGAGCACTTTACTTGGTTAGTTTTGCAAGCCAATGTTACAGGCAAAAACAAAGAAGTATAGGATGTCTATGACTACGCAAACACAATGCACTGAAGACCAAGAGAGGTCGGTAAGGTCTGCAGAAGAAAGAGAATGAAGCAGGTTGGAGACCAATGTACATGTACTGTGTTGGTACACTGAAAGAGACGCTCGCAGATGGCCGAGAGGCGTGTCCGAATAACGTAGTATACCTTTTTTTCTCTCTCTTAAGACTTTCAGTCCTAAGGAAGAAGGATTATCTCGGCTTTAAGTGGCTGCCTGTTTTTGGTGAGAATTTTTGTGGGTAGAAGTTTGGTATTTGGAAATTTTTTAACTGCCAAGGGTTCTTTTACGTGCTTAACGTTGTACACACGGGACCTCCGAAAATATAATTGCCCTTATCCGAGAAGGCTAGACATAGGACCCAGAGGAAGCCAGGGGACCGTTGAGTCATTGAAAAATGCGCGTTTTCGATCTTCGTGCCCTTCCATCCCCCGATGGAGGACTCGCGAGTCGATCCAGGCCACAACCTCCCTGACATGAGTAGTTTTCATCATGAAGCAGAGCCAAACCACAGAGCCACGGTGACCCCCTCAGTTTTCCTGGCATTCAGTGGGAGAAAAAAAGAGCGGATCTCAGCAATGAAACATAGGGTTTGAGTCTGATGAGTAAAGGAGGGGGGGGGGGGGGGAGGGGGATTCATTTTTTTGTCATGGGATTTTTTTTCTTTTTACATTTATGTTATAATTGTAAGTTGTATAAATCTGATTATATAAACTCACATACAGCGTACTTTATTTCTTTCTGTTTGTTGATTTGTTTTGACTGGTCAGTTAATCAACTGGCTGTTCGTTTGCCTGTTTGCAAAAATTCTTCGATGGATTAATTTGATTGGTTGATGATTGTTTGAGTGATTGCCTGATTGATCGAAACAGAGTCAATATCAATACTGGGATAAAAAATGACAACAAATTTCTATGAGCTGCATAAATTGATTTTAATTTCTTCAGGTTAAGATATCTCTTCCAACAGGATTTATGGATTTACTGCCTTTCACTTTGTTTTGCTACCTGTGAAAAGAAAACAAAAGAAGTCAAAGTTCATCTACATGGATTTAATATGCCAACTTGAGGCTTAATAGCTAGATGATTTAGAAAAGAACACAAAGCTATAATTCAACCATGATTAAGGAAAATGTCAGTACCACAGAGACCGGAGAGGACATATAAATCTGCTTCACTTGTCGACTGTGAAAAAAATCCCCGCTAGATATTATACTGTGTATAAATACAAATATGTACAGGTGGGTCAAAAATAGATCAACACTTTCTAGATAGGGACTTTGCATGTTTAAAAAAAATATTACTATTAAATTTCCTGGTTACTGTCAAATTATACACTTTATTTACACCTAATAAAGTTTAATTCGATGAATGTTCAAAATGGATTTGAATTGCTTTAGAACTGTGGTCTCCAGTCTTTCTCCACTTGCGACCCCCTTACCCAGAATCTTAAAATCCACATGACCCCCAACTATCAGCAGCTTCATTTACATTTTGTTTTTTGTGATGAAGAGGGAAAGAAACATTTAACAAAAAATTAATTCAAGAATCTTATAATTATTTATTAGCATTGGACCGCTGTAACACAAGATTCTTTTTTATTTATTTATTTATTTATTTTTTGAATGAATTTTTTTCACTGTAACACATAAAAATAATATATATTTAAGAGGATAAAATACATAATTGATGAATTCAAATTGTTGCTTTTTTCCCAAGCCACGTCTAACAAGGCTAGGCGACCTCCTCCAGCTGCCAAAGTTTCGTGGGAGCCGCTGATCTACTGGTTTCTCAACTTACTTGCACACGCGGCTTCGGCCACCCGCTCTTCAATGTAAGCTAGGAGATCAAAGTCTTCGGCCTTGAACACCATTGAGGGGTCAGAGGCCAATATGTTGAGCTCTTCATCGGACACTCCTGGTCCAATACCCACTGAGATGGTGGTGATGCCGGCTGCATGCATTCTCGTAGCAGCTGATTTGGCTGGAAACATAGATAGATAAATATGTAAGGTCAATAGTTACTTCGCTTTCACCTTTCAAAAGTTGGTCACTAGTCAGGGTGTTAATTACCGACAAGACTACCTGGCCGATGGAAATTGGGTTAAATATTAATAAGAATTTAGTACTCAAACAGAAGGAGACAGTATGAGGATATCTACCGTCATTGTTTGCTTTTACCGCAAACTTAGGATTCGTGAAGAATCGTTTAATTTGATATTTTCAGTGTGAACTTTCTCATCCTCCTCTTAGGTGAAATTTTCCCTGCTGATGGCAAGACTAATTCATTGATCTACAAAATCATCATCCTGTATCCGATAAAGCTCGGATGAGAGCTTTGCGTCACACCATAAGAAACACCTCACCAGCATCACGGCCTTTCTATACACTAAAACTAGGGTGGTGAAAAAGGTCCCTTTTCCTAACCCCCCCCCCCCCCTCCCCCACTCCACCCTGCGTCTCTCAAGAAAAAAAATAAAACAGGAGCTGGGGAGGGGATGCAAATACTGGTTGGTTTAAGTTTTAAATCATTAATAAATATAATAATTATTTACCTTGGTTAAAAAAACAACAGATTCAAAATACAGTTTGACAGGTCAGTTTATGACCAATAGCAATCAAAGGTAGTGAGTGATCAGATGAAAGTTGTGAGAAAACTGGAGCTTTTGATTACATCTACTGTTTCTGGTATCGATGAAACCAGGATTTTCGTGTGTGTCTGTGGGGGAGGGGGAGGGAGGAGCGGTTTTTGTATTTGTATTTGAGTTTGTTTTTTTTTTAGCACAATGAAAGGCATCGACTTAATACACTATTTACACTATTCATTAGATAGATAGGAAATGTATACTTAATATCGGTATTGCATTTTGTTGTTGTTGTTTTAAGAAACTTCACGGAATCGAAGATGGAACCATGTGTAGGAAAGGATGTAATTCAGTCGCTATATGAGCATCATAATGATCTTCTTGTCTTGAATTTATTTTATTTATTTTATTTTATTTTATTTTATTTTATTTTTTTATTTATTTTTTTTTTTTTTTGGTGTTTTTTTTTTTTAACATTGATCCGTTAGCACTACGTTGATTAACCAAACCAAACCAAATTTAAACAGTACAGCCAACAACAACAATAACTGTAACTATCACAACAGGGGCAACAATATCAACAATTTCAACGAAATAACTGTATAGGACCGTGGATTGAATTCCAAATCCACTTTGGATAAAGGTTTCGTTTGGCAGTAAAAAAATAATGATAATGAACGGCGTTTTTGGCGTTTCGTCCCCCCAAGGCTCGAGGTGTATAACAGACACAAAAATGCGCCAACACAGACAGGAACAACAGCCACAATCATAAGATGGTATGTAAATACGATCACGGATGATTATTCTCCTTTAAATAACAAAGTATACAAGCCATACACATATATTATGACTATGATTAGATTGATCAAATTTTAAGCGCTTACCCCTTTGAACCCTGGTCACCAGTGCCTGAAAAAAACCCTGTCCCTGGCCTTCTGGGCCGAGAACGCACATTTCTCGTTTCATGTTCAATATCTTTTGTAAACACACTCCTCAAACCTAATCATGGGCGCAGACATTTGTAATCACAGTAGTCCTAAATGTCCCTGCCCCAACCCGACCTATTAGTTCTATTTTTAACTAGTGGACGCGTAGGGTTGGGATAAGTGTGTCAGCCCAGTCTACCGGGCTGTGGGGAATTTGACACCGGAAAATCTGCCCGGTGTACCGGGCTGTAGAAGGTCAACCAGTTAAGGAACAGACGCCTTTATACGCTTCCAAGGAAGCTATGACGGTTTGAGATTGTCTTCATTGGGTCTGTTAGAGTAATAATACGTTATAAAGAGCACAGGGCCTGTACTATAAATCCTATATAAATTCTCTCTGATATGTATATAGTACATACTTAGATCCGGCCTGGTAGATGCTCCGTCAGTGATAATGATGATGATGTCCTCGGCTTTCTTCCGACCTCCTTTGCTCTTGGCAAACATATTCTCCGATCGGATCAGATCCAGGGCCTTATTAGTGTAGGTCACTCCTCGCTGCCACTTGAAGTCATCCACTGCCTGAAGTGAGAGAGAAAAGGACAACCCCTTAACCCGTTCTATGCGAAGCACCAGAATAGCTTACAGAGATGGGGCAATACAAACGGCTCATGTTTAGAAGTAACAACTATTAATGCCAAAGCCCTCCTCAAAAGAGCGCACATTCTAACCTCATGACAACCAATGTAAGGACATGCATATCATAATTTTTACAAGCTTTCAAAACAATAGAGGATTCGAGCCATTTCAAAGATGCTTTTAATTCCAGCCGTACCCTTGTAGGCTCTTGGCAGGAATATTTGGAGGTAGTTAAGGAGGTTTGTTTTTTTGGGGGGGTTGAGATCGGCGCATTCTCAGAATCGGGACTATATTGCCCATAGTATAACCGAAAAGCTACGGGTTGGAAACATAATATAGAAAGAAGGATTTGATGTTCAAAATTACAGAATGTAAAGGAAGGAAAAATTATTTTGTAAATAAGGATAGGCCTAATAATGAGCAAACGTGCGGTTTGATGTGTGACTTGCCACATGTTCACAGTAATAATAAGGACAGTTACAAAAGTAAGAGACGGCGATTAACAGCCCTATGCCAAGGCCAGACTTGATCTGAACAGTCATGTCAAACGAGAGATCAAGAGAATTTGAAAGGAATAAACATTTAACATGTTGTCAATTCTTTCGTGAGTTTCGCAAAGCAAAAAGGAGCTTAATACCATGGGTTCTTCGTGTCAGTTGTTTAAAACATATTTTTTTAAAACAACTGATTGAAATCTTGGTTATATAAGATTTATATAAAGAATGGAACTTACTTTAATGAGAGAATCTGCTTCGTCATGGTCTTTCAGATCAAATTGTTTGTATGCGTAATTGCTAAACAGAATGGCACCAAAGCGGACATCGTCAGATCCAATGGGGAAATGCTGGATCATTTTGCGGACAAATGTCTTCTGCACTTTGAAGTTGTCAGCTCCGATACTCCCAGAGGAATCCATTACAAAGATGATATCGGCAAGCAGATTGCAGACCTCGATCTCTAAATTAACGAGAACATTGGACACTGATTAACAGACATAGATAACACCACTACTGTAAAGATGAATTTTACCTTAATTCCCTAGAAAATGCTACTTAGTACCAGAAGGTCGTTAAAGTTAATAAACGTAACTGTATTTCTAGATTTTCAAAATGGGTTAATCTAGCATGTGGCCTGGTCAGCCATTGTGTTTAATCTGTACAAAAAAAAAATACAATAAAATAAAAATTTAAAAAAACATTTGCTAATTCCACTCTTGATTACAAAAGACTGCCTCAAATATTATCCACGGAGCATAGCTGGACGCAAAATTTCACATTATTTTCGCAAACTGGACGTATGGTATAATGTCGAACACATCCAGATATATAAACAGAGGATATCTATCTATCTATCTATCTATCTATCTATCTATCTATCTATCTATCTATCTATCTATCTATCTATCTATCT